>VUQR01010115.1:29037-41957 GCA_015108515.1 Hemichromis elongatus | reverse complement strand
CAAAATACATAATAACTGTACATAATATGATCACAGATGATAGATTAAATAAATAGATTTTAGGTAGATGCTTGAGCATTCTTAAAGTCTTATATGTTAAATTGAACTGAGTATGTCATCTGTTCAAAGCCTCTCCCAGTCAGTGCTGTTCTCCATGCCTGTCTTACTGTACATGAGGTTGATAGCACAAACACTTTAAAGGTGATCATTTAGAACTTGAGCAATAATACAGAAAGCAGATGTAGTTAATTCCCAATCAAAATAACTGTAAGACGTTTAACTTAAAAAAAACAAACATCTCCTATTTATTTGTGTAAATGTGCTTGAAAAACTTGAAAATTGACCTTGAAAGTGCTTAAAAAGTGCTTGAATTTGACCCTGAAAAAGGCGTATGAACCCTGTATATATATATATATATATATATATATATATATATGCTACACTGCAGGGCATCTCTCTCTCGATTAACCATAGTGTGTTGCTTCATATTTGTGCTGTTGCAGACTGTCCTCCTGTTACCTGCTGCTGTTAGTGACCTGATTGGAAACCAGGACAAGCAGCTAATCTATGTTGCATGTAGGAGTGGAGTTTACTGTGTAAACTTAGAGTTTCTGCTACACAGGTATGAGCCTTCATAGTTCGATTTCAATAAATCTTTTCTAATTTATGGTGTTATTCCAACTTTGCTAAATTGCTCTTATGTAATATGACCTTTCACCACTACAGAGATCAAAGTTCTCAGGTTGATGCCTCCTTCAGTCCAGCTGAAATAAAAATCTCCCAGGAGTGTCTCATTGCTGGAGCAGATGGAGTGTCGTCTCTGCTCCTCGTTGGCTCGGTGCTCCTGACCCTTTGCCAGAGAGATGCCTCCTGGCTGCTGACTTTGTACAAAACGCCAAAGCAAACGGCGTCCACTAGGCAGGAGGAGCTTGGCTCGTTCCATCTGCCGGTGGTCTCAGCTGTGGACCGTGGCACCGCTGAGTCAAATAGAGGACCGAGAAATAGCTCTGTGCTGATTTGCATCCATTCGGGTGACGTAGCGGCATCGTCTCCCTCCAATACTTCTGCAAAGTCAACTGTAGCTCAAGACCACTTCCACCTGGAGCCTCTCTTCTTCAAAGTGTTGTTTGGAGTTGAAGCCGCCCTCGCCAAATGTCCAGTCGTCCTTTGCGGCCTGCCAGACGGGCGCCTGTGTTTCCTTCCTCTGCGTCTCCCAGGATCGCGCCTTCGAGTCCTGCACAGCCTGGAGCAGCCGATCTGTTTTGTTGGTGCATCTGTTGTCACAAAAAAGGGTCACGCACGGTGCTTGGTGGTGGCGGGCGAACGAGGCAGAGTGGTCCTGATTAAGACTGACAAGGCAGGCTCAGAGGAGGGAAGTGCCAGGGCTGCTTTTACTGAGGGAAGTGTACTGGGACCTGTGTGGTGTGGCTGTGTGGATAAAAGCAGTTTTTACTACAGCACTGGTTCTGATCTGCTCCGGCTGGATCTGTCGGACGGATCGTCTGGGAGAGAAAGCAAAGAAAGAGGGGAAGAGACATCTGACACGACAGCGGTTGCCCTCCAGAGCCCCAGCAGTTTAAATGTGTGCAGAGTCATCGCCCTGGCTGAGCCTGCATGCAGCGCTGCGGGTGAGCAGAATAGACCTGCTGACTTTGAATGGATTTATTATAAGTTAAGCTTCAATGTGCTCTTCAAATTAGGAAACAGAAAAAATGCACAGCTTCTACGTGCACACTGCCTTTTACCTGGCTATAATTTGTTTTATATTTAATGGAAATTATGTCATGCACTCATGTAACTCCCTCTTGTGTTCTTGTTTAAACTCTCAAACAATTTTTCCTAACTCTAAAAATGCTTTCTGCATGTCAGGTGATGTAGAGCTGCTGGGAGTCTCTGCCAGAGGGCAGCTCCAGAGGATCTGCTTACCTGTGAGAAGAGAGGATGAAGGGTTGTCTAAGCTTCCTTCCACACAGGTGGGCCGCAATGTCAGGGACCTCCTATCTGCCATTGGGCATGTTTGTGAGAGGTATGGCCAAGAAATATTTGATCAGGACTGAGAGACAACATTTGAATAAAACGCGGCAGAGATCTGTAAATGTCTAAGTGATTTTTTTTCTTGCTTTCTTTATATAGAGCATCGGTGCTGAAAACAGTAATCAAATCCAAAAACCAGTCTCTAAGGCTTCTGAATCACGCCATCAGCATCAGTTTCCTGCTGATGGCAGACACAAATACTGCTCTTCCTGTTCAGGAGAAACCAATCAGATGTCACGCCGAGATTAGCTGGAGCAGACTGCTTCAGAAAGACTCCTTGAACCTCGTGTGTTTCCTGCATAATTCAAGTCCCTTTGTCCTGGAACGAGGCTGGACGCTGAGCGTTACGGTGTCCCCTCTGTCTTGTTCTTCCTCCTCAACAGGAGAACTCTCCTCCACTAATTTTTCATTCCCGTTTCACGACCTCTGTCCGGGGGAAACATTCGAAGCGTCTCTGCCTATTGCAGCTGCAGGTGATGCATCCTTCCCCATGACTGTGAGCTGTTCGCTCATCTTCTCGCTCTCGAGTCTTCTGGGAGAGGAGGAGATGGCGGCGAGCTTTGCAAGCTTGCAGAGCAGCTATTTCAGTTTGCCCCTGTCCACACTGATAGTGGACTGGCTGCATGCTCTGCAGCTAAACAGTCCCACAGCTACTCATAAGATGGCCACAGTTCAGCCCAGCAGCGGCGCGGCAGATAGCATCCAGACCTTTTTAAGCTCACGCCAGCTCAGGTACAGCGGTAGAACGGACAGAGGAGGAGAAAGTGCTGCAAAGCCCGAGCCTGAGAAGTATTCAGCAAGCATACGGGTGTCATCAGAGTTAGTGAGGGATAAGACGAAGCTAAAAAAAAGTTCAAATTTGGATACCAAAGAGTCGATGCGAGACCCCGAAGATCTCTGCCAGTCTTTTCTTGAGCGACTATTATCTGAAGATACTGAAGGAGTGAAGATGGGTTACCAAGGAGACAAGATTGCTTTGAGCACCTCAGTGGTCCACGCTCGTGGTCCAAACGGAGCAGCAGTGAAACTGACAGCAAAAGAGGTGAACCGTTATCTAATATGATATAATCATACATCTGTTTTTTATATCCTCACCATCGTTGCTCCTTTATTCTCCAGATTAATCCGGGGGAAGAGAGCACAGACGACGAGACGACAATCGAGGTTCAGATGGAGAGCTCATCTTTAGCAGCCGTGTGTGGCCTGCACCATGCTGTGCTGCGCCGAATCCAGGTACAGAACACACTTATACATAAGCGCATTTCTGGCTAAACGTAGGTATATGCAGATCTGGAATATTCTGCTTTTTTTTTCTGTAAAATTGTACAGGTGTGGAACAGGGATGTCGACATCTTTATCAGTCAGACAAGCTGTAAAATTGTTGAAAATAGAGTTAAAAATTCAAGATGTATGTCCTCTTTCAGTTTTGCCAAACATGCCTAGTGGGGCTGGATTGGCGTCTCCGATTCTCACCCCCAAGCCTTATGTTTGACACCACTGATGTAGCACATACTACTGGAGTTTTGTGAGACTTGCAAATTTGCCATTCCACCTTCCAACCACTTGAATTGGCATAAACAGAAGGAGCGTTAAAAATAGCGGCTCCCTAGTGGAGTGGTTCACACGTTAGCCTGACAAGCGAAAGACCTCCTTCCGCTTCGGTTCCAGGAGGAGACACAAACCCCTTGGGAAGGGGACGGGGAGGCTGCATCAGGGAGCATGTCCAGCCTAAAAATTTTGCCAAATCAAACATGCGGAGCTACCCGCCGCGCCGACCCCTTGTGAACGAGGGAGCAACCGATTGCGAATACGCTAAGCTACTCGTAAATGCAGTAGAGCCGTTATTCAGTGCTATGAAATGGAAACTGGGACGATTAGAACTGATGTATTTGTTTGATTCTTTTAACGTGTGCTGCAAACAGTGTGGTCAGTTTAAAAGAAGCTTTATCGTGTCTTTGGGCTTGAGAACAACGCTTCATGTCCCTGTTTTTAGATGAACAAAAGCATTTTGATTGAAATTCTTTGGGTTTGAATTTGTCCCCTGCTCCTCGACACAGACTCTGCTGCGGAGCGCCACAGAGAAAGCCGCCTCTACAATGAATGTCCAGATTTTAGGATTAAGACGGGCGCTGCAGCAGGCCGAGGTAAGTGGGCCTGAGCTTGATGATTAATCCCATGAATGTCAAAGCCCACCGTATCATTAAATACACGTAATTAACCAGCTATTTTCTCTTAGTTCAGTTAATTTATTATCAAGACTTTAGAGCTTTCGAGGGCTTGGGATGTCTGTAAGTGTGTTAGGATTTAAGCTTGTCTGTGTTTTGGTTTTTTTTCACGTGTCCTCTGTACATTAACAGATCCAGCAAAGTCGGATCTCAGGAGCCTTTGGTGAGGTCGCGTCCACAGTGCAGAGAGATCGACTGCTTCTCAGTGTTTACCAAGAACTCAGAGAAAATCCTCTGCTCATAATGTAACACCTGCACAGCTGCCCTCACTTGTTTGGCGTTGGTGCGTAATCTGACTTTGCTGCCAGCCCTTTCACAGCCTGTAAGATAGTTTCTATATGACATCGATGATGTATAATAATAAAGTTTCTCTTGTTTTTTTCACATGACAATAAATTCAGTGAAGTCTTTCTGTAATTTTGCTCGTTTGTGTTTAGATTAGATAGATTAGATTAGATAAAACTTTATTTATCCATCGGGTGGGTTCCTCCGGGAAATTCTGTAGCATTTGTGTTTATATTCAGGTGACTATTTTAGTTTCCAATTATTAATATTTTACTACACAACCTGCAGACAAGACTCGGTGCAAAATGTAAATTTAAAGCAACACAATGCTGTGCATGTTACTTTAACCCTATGTATAGTTTCCCAGCTGGTAGATATCTCTGCCAGAGATTTCTTCCTGTTAAAAGGGAGTTTTTGCTTCCCGCTGTCGCCAAGTGTTTGCTCATAGTGGGTCATTTTAATTGAATTAAAATTGTACAAAGACCACATAAGTTGACAAGCTCCAGAACTGTCTTACAGGTGCATTTTCACAGTCACCTGGTATTTCAGGCATATGGGTGTCACAGTCACAGCTTTGGACACATTATTAGGCACACCTTGCTAGTTCATTGGGATGCTTTAGGTTGCTTAAGCCAAATTCGGTTCATCCAAATATTTTGGGAGAAATTCACATTCATTAGACTAGGTAACAGTTTTCCAGCCTGATTTTGCCCAATTGTGTCGAGTCTATGTGATTTGCAGCATCAGTTTCCTGTTCTTAGCGGACAGGTGCGGCACTGGTGTCATCTTTTGCTGTTCCTCTTCTTCAAGGTCTGCCGTGCGTTCAGAGATGCTCTTCTGTGTAGCTTGTTTGTAACGAGTAGTTATTTGAGTTGATGCCGTTGTCAGTAAAGCAGTTTGGTCTGACATCAAGAAGCCATTTTCACCCAGAGAACTGCCACTCACTGGATATTTTCAATTTTTCCAGACCTTTCCCTGTAAACCATGAAGATCGTTGTGCACCAGCAGATCAACAATTTCTAAAATATTCAGAGGAGATCGTCTGACACCAACAACCATGCCACATTCAAAGTCACTTAAATCTCCTTTCTTCCTCATTCTGATGCTCGGTTTGAACTTTGTCAGGTCATCTTGACCATGTCTGACCTAAATTCACTGGCTTACTGCCATGTGATTGGCTGTTCAATATTTGTAAAAGTATACCTAAGAAGTAGCTGTTTAGTGTAGGAGCTCATGCGTTGTGCTTGAACATGGAATAAACATGAAAGTTTTAGACAACTCAGATTTCAGAATCCTTATTTTTTTTTCAGCCAATCATTTAACCAGCTGCAGAAATAACAAATTCCTGATATTTATATGTGTGGAAAGTTGTCTGAGAAAAATGTTGCCTATTACTTTCTTAGCATTTTGTAATGGATTGTACATTTAAGACAAAAAGAGGGTACGCACAGCCATTTGACTTTTAACTGACACTATTATAATTTTAGGGACTGAATGTTCTTGTGATGGATAATCTCCCTAAACCTGGTCAGGGAGATGCAAGTCTTTGAAGCTTATTAGCTATCTACATTAGCTATCCCTTTAATTGCCTGAGACATGAAGCAATTTCTGTTTTAAAGCCCCGATGAGTTTTTAATATACGGACTCACACAGTCAGTACAGTGATTTCAAACAGTTTACATCACTGCAATAAAACAGGCTTCCAATGGATACAAACCACAGAATAGTAATTGAGTTTAAATGCAATTATTCTTAATAATTTGATAGTTGTGACTTATTTGCAGACTTTGCTGTGAGTGCTGTGATATGAAGAACTCTTAAGTAGGGAATCTTAGTAGTAATTTTTATTTTATTTTATGTAGAACAGACAGAATGGAAATTAAAAGGAGCACTGCATTGGTTTGCAATTTTTTATTTATTTTTTATGTTTAAAACTTGTTTTGCTTATTTTTCCTGCGTCAGTATCATTTATATTTTACTTTTCTCTGGGCTTAGCATAAGAAAATGGCACACAAATGTACATTTCTCTGTTCCAAGGCTTTTAATGATAAGCATTTGCAGCTCTGAAATATGAAGGGAAGCTACAGATAACACAATCAGTAAATAAATGATCTTTTGTTCAACTAGTTTTTGCTCAGATTGCAGATACTGACATGTGGCCACTTAGCAGATTTTTAAATTACACAAGGTTTTCTGTGTCGGTGGATCAGGTACCACGTTATACTGTTCTCTCTTCACCTGCTGCAGGTAACACAGTGCTTTTACAGGTAAAGTTTAAGCTCATTGTCTTAGTGTTTTGGCTTGTTTTATGTTCAATTCTAATGAAAAGGTGACTTCTAGTCAGACTAATTCTAATCATTATTACTATAATGATTATTCTGTTAGCTTGAAGTTTTGAAACTAACATGCAGAAAGTACCTTCTGCAGATTTTCTTAAGTATAAAGTAGATTACAGGATTGTATTCGTCATGTTGTGGTGCAACGCATTATAAAGATATATAACTACCTGAATCCTTTTAACTTAACAGCCATTGCTCCTCAAAGGTCTGGCTCAGACTCACAACTTAAGCAACACTCTGCAGGTTATTGTCTCCGAAGTACAGCAAGCTGACTGATTAAAGTGTGAGCCTGTTGAGGTTCTAGGTTCAGAACTGGATTAGTGACTTAAAAACCCCTAGTCCTAAGCAGGTCTTAAAATTAGATAAATACAAACCCTAATGATCATCAACAACAACTGTGTCCTTATTTATTTAACAAAAACTCAAAAGCCAAAATTCATAAGACATGTGTGAAAAACTAAATGCAACATTACTGCTTCCAAATTAATTAAAAGGGTAAGTAGTGCTGATAATGGAATGCACTTGATTAACTGATAATTAGCAAATGTGAGCACCTCTATAAAAGCAGATGTTTTGGTGGTTTGCAGGTCTGGAGCATTTAGCTGTGTGTTAACACAATGCCAATAGTAAAAAGACATCAGAAGCAGTTGTTTCTGCCCATCAATCTGGGAAGGATTACAAGGCCCAACAAGATTGAAGTCCATCATTCTACAGTGAGGAAGATTATTCACTATCATTCCAGACAATCTTCCTGCAGGGGAGGATGTCCCAGCAAATTCCCCCCAAGATCAGACCATTCAGTGTTCAAAGAAATGGAAGAAACCAAGACCAAGATCTGAGCAAACCACAAGACAATAGGAACAAAATCCTTTGGGCAGATTATACCAAAGTAAATATGTTTGCCTACAATGCATGACACCATGTGGAGAATACCAAACACAGTATATCAACACAAGCACCTCTTACCAACTGTTAAGCACAGTGGTGGAGGGGTAATGACTTGGGCTTGTTTTGCAGCCACAGCTAACTGCGCTCCCTGCAGTCACTGAGTTGACCATGAACCCCTCTGAATACCAAAATATTGTAGAGTCAAATGTGACGTCTTTGGCTGGTCATGCAACAGGACAATCATCCCAAACATGGCCGCAAATCTACAAGAGAAAGGCTGAAAAAAACAAGGTGTTACGCTGGCCCAGTTAAAAGTCCAGACCTCAACCTGAGTGAAGTCCTGAGGGCCGTAAAAGAGCTGTGCATGTTTAAATATCTGCAAAGCTTAAACGATGAAGCAATGCTGTAAAGAAGAGTGGGCAAAAATTCCTCATTAACAGTGTGAGAGACTAATAAAGTCACACAGAAAATGATGCTTTCAGGTTATTGCTAATGCTGGGAGATTTTGTGTGGGCTGCTCTTTCACACACGCTGGCTCAATTGACACAGTTTAACATGTCGTGTTGTTGTTCAGCTTGCGCTATATTTACCTGAATTTAAGCCCTATAAAAAACCTTGCATTTGTTTTCTTTTCCCCACGACTTTAGATCTAATATACCAAGACTTAAAAAACACATTTTACTACAGGGTTCAGTCTCCACATCGGATTCCAGTGCTAGTTTGGGTCCACTCTCTTTTATGAATGAGCACACGGACACATATACAGAACATAAGAATTCATTTGCCTTAATTTCAAGCAGAACAAAGAAACAGTGACAGCAGTCAGTAGCTTGGGCAGTCTCGCCTGGGTATTTTTATTCTTGTCAAAACAACAATCACTGTTATTGAGAAGGGACTGGAAAAGAGTGAGAAGGACATTTAGGTGGAGAAAGCCAGTAAGCACCTGACCAGTGTGCCACAAATTCAGCACCAGCATGAACCATTGCTGTTGCTGAAACTGATGGTACTTTCTACTGTCATCATGGTGTGACGTGTGAACATGCTTAAAGCAGCAGCAGCAGCAGCAGCAGCAGCAGCAGCAGCAGCAGCAGGTCCTGACTTGTGGAGACACCCAGGTCACATCTCTGTTCCTTGATGCTTAATTCTTTCACTAAAGCAGCCAAGATTCATCGAAAAACAGCACCAGCTTTGGGAATAGTAAGTGATGATGAAGAACAAAACTGGGAAACTTGATCCAACACAATGTAAATGATTTTAACAACAAACGCAAGAGCTGATTATAAGACATTCAACAGTTCAACCCCTCAAAATCTTGAAATCGCCACAGAGACGAATCTCTCAATAAAACATTGCACTTTTTCAGCTGAATGAAGAAAAAGAAAGTCGACTTTCTGACTTTTACAGATTCTGTCTTGGGCTACAATATCAACCATCAGTGCATTTGATTAGAGACTGACAAGTCACTTTATTAGGTATACCTTGCTAGTACTGGGTTATGGTACCCTTGGATTGTCTTTGTATATTTGTGGCATAGACTCAGCAACTTGCTGTTCCATAGTCATATAATAGCATCCCACACTTGCTGCAGATATGCAGGTTGTACATCCATGATGTGAATCTGCCATTCCACCACATCCTAAAGATGTTATATTGAATTGAGACCAGTGTGGCCTCCTGCTGCCGTAGTCCATCTGCTTCAACATGTAATATGTTGTGCATTCAGAGATGCCCCTCTGCATACCTCGTTTGTAATGAGTGGTTATTTGAGTTACTGTTTCCCATGAGCTTCTCTGATCTATAACATCAACAAGGCATCTTCACCCAGAGAACTGGTGCATACTGGATATTTTCTCTTTTTTGGACCACTCCTTGTAAGCCCTACTAGTGTAGTAGGGTAGGAATATCCCAGCATATCAGCGGCTTCTGAAATACCATCCTGTCTTGCAATGTTCAAAGTAGCTTGAATAACCTTTCTTCCTTATTCTGAATTTGAGTTTGTCCAGTTGTTTCTGCCATGTGATTGGCTTAGATCATTTTCTGCCAAATGTTGGTCTTTCACATCCTCCTCATCAGCCTCCCAATCAACCTACTCCTTCAAAACACACATATGTTAAGTGCAGTCTTTGATTTCTTATCAGCTATTCAGCACTTGATCAGGTGTACCTAATGATGTGGCTGGCGAGTGTATATTGAGTGAGTTCATAATTCCCTGCTAACACAGAAGAAGTTGCATGTAATGAAATATTGCTGATCATAAATCCACGAGGAAACACTTTGAAATTGGTCATTGTGTTATTGACTCCTATGGCACGCTCACATTACGCAGTACTGCTAAGTTTGTGACATTAATGGGAAGGAAGCATGTTTTCAGCTTATTATGATATCCTTAGTTCCTGTAATTTTGATAAAAGTCTTTTTACCTCAACATAATAATGCAAGATATGCATTTTTTTTAAAAACTCTCTGTGTTCACAAAAGAAAAAGAAAACACACTCCAAGCCTGAGTCTTGGTTACGGTCTTTCTCTGTTTCTACAGGCAGCTATTTGAAACCTTGTCACTCTCGTCTCCTAATAACCCCAGACAGTAGTACCATGCATGACTTCACCCACCTAGAAGGTGACATCACCTCTAATGTTGACTGCGTCTGTCTCAAATGGCACCCTGTGTCACTTGAACCTTTGAGTAAAAGGTACCATTACATGCCCACACTACAACTTTACTGGCTTTGTCAGGTAATACTAGTTTTTAGTGGTAAAAAGGCAAAAAAGATATAGATGGAACCAAAGATGATATGATGAATATACATAAAAGAATATGATGTCATGTTATGTCATACTAATAACAAAATCTGTGAAAACATGAAGTGTTCATTAACACTAATTGTTAAAATCCTCACTCAAAACACTGTTCACTTCATTGAGATTCTCTTGGCCTAATATTTTATGCAGTCCTCTCTTTGTTCACCTAGCTATGTGAGCCTCTCTGAATGCTCTTTGCAACAGGAAGAAAAATAACAGTAGATTCACATTAAGCACTTAATGCCAACAATGAGATGAGCTTGGACTCAGGTTTGGACTAATATTGGTTTGTATTAATACTCCCAGAAGGCTGAGCTGCTCAGGCTGAGTCCATCTCCCTTAAGTGTGCCTCCCTGGTCTCCACGCAGGTATTTGCCATTCTTGCCACGGATGGCCAGGCGACCGTGCTCAAGGAGCTCCAGAGTGAAATCCTCAGGGGCCTCGCCGTCTGAACACACCAGCCCGGCACTGTTCACGTACCAGAACCGGCCATCAGCACCTGCGAGGGTTTAAAGTAAATACACCAGAGTCAGATCAGAGTAGAAAAACTGCACTAAACAAACAAATTAGAGGAAAACTAATGAACCTGGCTTTTTCCAGAAGTTTGTTTGACGTATGTGCTGACCTTTAATATGGTAGGCTCCATTGCTGAATTGCAGAGTGAAAATGTCATAGACAGATCTGCTGGCATCCAGTGTGTTCGAGTTTCTGTGGTGGCAGATGAATCCATTCTCTCCTCTAAGGATGAGCATGGGTCGGTTGATGAGTTTCAGAGTGAACTGTTCATCATCCCCTGGCAAAAGTCAACATCGTAATGATCAGAAAAAAAGAGAGGTAAGAGCCATCTCTTAATTACCAAAGAATGGGGCTGAAGTATGAAGGACTCTTCCCTACCGATGGAGTCGCTGACAGCCACTAACTGGCCGTTTTTCTTGGTACAGATGTATTTGCCATTGCTGGCTTTTAGTGCCACCTTGTGGCCAAGCCACTCCACTGAGAACATGGTGTTTGCTGACCTGTGGTAGAAAAGATTTCACACTTTTTTGAAGTTCGGTGTTTTGGATAATGTGTAATATAAAATGAAAATTGCTAAAATTTGCTGGGACAATTCACCCATAACAGTTATTTATCATTCTATGTGATACACCTGTTTGCTATCTCATGCACTCGTGCAACCATCCCTCTTATTTTAACCCTCCCATCTTAATTATTAGTTACTTCTGTTACAATAAGTCACATTTCTGTAACATAAAATGTGCAACTGGCATATTTTCAGTGATAAATTCATTCATTTTCTCGCTACAACATATAATAGACTTCTCTTACACTTCATTTGCAGTACACTGGATGCCTCCATGAGCCACCAGAGCCCAGCAGTTCCCTTGGCTGGTGCGGAACGTGCATTTCTTGGTTTCCTTGTCAATCTCCATCTGAAACGTCTCCATGTCTGTCTCATCTTCCTGATTGGCTGCGAGGCTCACTCCTGGGAGAGACGAAATAAACACATGCTGTCACTGTTGCTTTAAGCTGGAAAATGTGAGGTGTTTTTAGTGTTGTAGAAACACTGTGATTAAAAATGAAGTCGCACTGATTTGTTTAGCTTGGCCCACAAAAGATCTTGTAATTATATCTGATCCTGTTATTTTTTAAAAAATCTCTTAAACAGCACACTTTATCCCACGTGTCGTCCTCGAATATCTTCCTGAGGGTAAATACATTTGCAGTGATTGCAGCTCTGGATCCAGCTATGGAAAGAATATACAGGAAATGGAGAAAAAAAAAAACTAATGAGTCCAAGGCAGGAAGATGCTTCTTATAGTGAAAGTGTTATCAGCTGTTTTAGAGACACTTTCACTGTGGGGCTTTGTGTTGATTACACTGAGACCACTTAACACCTAAAAAACACAAAATCTCTCAAAAATCAATTATTTTTTTTACATTTTTATTATTTACACGTGAAACAGAAACAGCTGTGACAAACTCTTACTTGTGTACTTTGTCTTATAGGTTCAGAGGCAAACAGGCAGCTTAATAATGATATTTACTGAATGTAAACCATTAGTTTTAAGAAGATAATTTGCTTTCTTGTCTTCTTGTTTATATACGTTTTAGTTATTTTTTTGATTGCCACAGTTTAACAGTGTGATGAACGCAGAAAGGAAGACAATGGGTGGCCACACACTGCAAAACAGCTTGCAGAGGGCTAAAGCCTAAATTAGATGCATTCCCGACTATTCCCAATACATTTTCCTAATCCTTTAACAACACTAATCTGCATGCCTCTTATCTCTTCCTGTTCTATTCCCTGGTCATCATTCTCCACCTTCATCCCTTCCCCCCATCTTTTCCT
>VUQR01010115.1:0-19363 GCA_015108515.1 Hemichromis elongatus | reverse complement strand
ATGACAATATATGTCACGTGTTGCAAACGAGTGTGCAGTTTGTGTTACTTTTCCCTCGTTGTGTTAAAAGTAAAATAATGATCATCGAATAATTCATCCAATTAGCAGTTTTGCTAAGACCTTTTTGATGGCTTGCATAATTAGACAGTGGTATCCTCATGCACGCACGCTGACCCTTGACACACACTGCATGTTTGAAATTTTAATTCCCAAAGCCACCGCGGAGGGGCAGTGTCAGCCTTCTACTTCGGCTCGTCCACGAGAGCCTTGCCTATGTATTTTTTGGAGGCTACAAAAAGAAAAAAAAAAAAACGAAAGAGAAGATTGATGCTTGGTTTGTCAGTGTTGGTGCCTGTATGACTGCATGGGGTAGGAGGCAATGAAGTTCTTAAAAAATGCTTTTAATGTGCCTTGCTTTATGGGGGGCGGTGGTAGTGGTCGGACTTTATAGAAACTGAAAGGCGTCAACACGTCAAACCTTATCAACTGCAAAACATCAGTGCAATTAAAATGGAAAGGGGCGGGAGCGAGGGTTGGAGGGTATTTCGGGGATTTCGAATCGTCATCGTACCTGAGCCCAGTCCTGTGCCTGTATAACCTCGCTCGTACGTGGCATTATAAGAGCAGGTTTGACCCTCGGTTTTAGTGCTTGGATGTGTGAATGTGGGTTATACCTCACTGCTAAGCATGCACTTCTCATGTGCTTTTAATCTCATTGGTTTTCTTGCATGCTGATTTGATTATGATCGGGGCAACACACACGCTTGAAAGGCTTCAGCGCTGCTCTGGGCAGCTCCATGTGCTCCACTGTAGTATAGTATATTACCCTCGCTTTTCTTTTAAATGTGTCTGAAACGAGGCTTTGAAACAGTCCGGATTAACTGATGTATTGCGTTTCTAAAAACAAACCGCCTCTGAATCATTCATTAATTCACATTTGGCTATTACAGTGCGGGTTTGTGTTTTATGGGCAGAGCAGCTCCTTCCTGTGTGGTAGGAAAGAGTTAATAACGATGGGCTAAACGTGATGAGTGAGGGGACTCTATGAAAAGCAGCGAGCCAATCCGCGTCAAGATTAACACCTTGTGGCACCGTGATTGGACTAAAGCTCGCTCGTTGTCGTTTGGAACTCAACACCCACGTGGGGGCACGGACCCTCGGTCGAGCTTTCACTGGCTGAGACCCTGCATTCGAGACCCGCCCATCCACGATCTCTCTGTGTTATTGGCCAATCTTCAGCAATCAACCACTCCCCCTTCTTCCCCTCCCCCCCTCTGTCTTGTTTTTCTATCCGAGAGGAAAGGAAATATCCCTCTCGCGAGCTCCGTGGGCTCGCGCGGGCAACCGCGCGGCCGCTTGCGCCATCGCTTCACATCTATCAGGAGGCGCGCGAACTCAGAACAGACACTTCGGTCCTATTTCTTTCTTAACCGCTCTAAATTGCGACATAAAGCACGATTCTCTGATATGTTAACTGTATGTCGACATGTGGGTGAAGAGTCAGTCAGCCAGTTTCCACGAGACGTTGTCTGTTGCGATGTTTCCTTATCTTCAAAGCAGCCAGCCGACTCGCTCTCCCACGAAACTGAACATCCACCGCAACATACACAGCCGTGCGCGCCCTTGTCCGTGTTTATATGTGCAGTGACACGACCATTAACCTTTAATAAATTAATTATATTACGAAAGATTAACAGGCAAGGAGATTTAAACAGGTTTGGTGGGGAGTATCTTTCTATCTACCTGAGTAGGCTATTGGAAGCTAATTACGAACATTTTAAAATTTAGCCCACACGTGTATTTTATCCATTTACAGTTAAGGAGTCTTCAAAGAGACCAGGCCACTGCATTTGACTATACAAAATGTTGAAACCGACAAAATCTGCTGGCTTGGAAAATTATTTTACTCTCAGAGATCGTTCAGCTTGTTCACAACACAGAGTATGCAAGTATAGACTGCAGCCCCTTTGTGAAAACTGATTAGTTTTTTTAATCCAGATGTCACAAGTGCAGAGGCGGATATGACTGTGAAACTGAGTTATACTGCACATTCATTGGCTAGCAACTTGTCAGTCACTCAGTAAAGAATAAACTCATTTACCAGCCTGCTGTACAGTTTTTGTACAAACTAAAAAGTATAGTCAAAGCTATATAACGCCAGGATTGTTGGAAAAGAAGGCTAGCCCTTACTTGGCCAAATTAGCCTGTTTGTGCCTAACAAAGAAATAATTAAAACTTGGATTATACTTTCCGTGTCCGAAACTCAGCCATGGCGTATTAGAGCAACTCATCTACTAATCACGAGGTTGATGGTTTGATCCCTGGGTCCTCCAGTATGCCCAAGTATTCTTGGGCAAGCACGCACTGATGCATTCAGTGGAGCATGAATGCTTATAAATACTATCTAGAAAGCACATTCACATATAAAAAAGTGCTTGCATGAATGGGTTAATGAGACAAGTTGTATAAATTCCTTTGAGTGCTCATGAAGAGTAGCAACACACTATATAAGAACCGGTCCACTTACCACAAGCCAGTGCACTTCTAGTTCCGGTCCCAAGGGGATGGTTACCTCAGGAAGGGCGTCTTCACCAAACTAAACATGTGGATCATGAAGGCTTCCATACCGGGTTGGCGACAGCCTCCGTGCATCAGGAAGCAAAAGGTTTTTTATTAATTGTCAACAGTTAAATATATCTTATAGTTAAATTGAGGAGCACCAGCTTCTGTCAGTGATTAGCATTCGATAATATTTAAGGTCAAATAGCAAAGGAAGAAAAAACTAAACATCCTTTTCATTTGGAACATAAGCAACTTAATTTTCCAGATTTCATCTATTGTTAAAATCTAAAAATATTTCTTGTGCTAGTTTAGTACTATTAAGGTTGACTATGTTCAATTAGCTTAAATCAAAGCACATTTCAGTTTAAAAAAAACCCCCAAAAAACTCTACGTGAAGCAGTGTATAAAAAGCGAAGCACTCAAGCCCCACAAGAAGCTCACAAAACACTTTAAACTCAAATTGAATTACAAAATGGTAATTCTCCATGCCCCCAAAAATGTGCAGCGCATAAGCTCCTAAGAGTTTAAAAGCTCTGACATTGGCATGATGTCAAAATCTCATAGGAACTGCACTGGGAATTGTTGCATGCTAACAAAATAATTGTTCTTCCAGTTCGAATGAAACGATGACGGATTCAGATTTTACCAGGAAGTTGATTTTAATTTTTTAAAAAGAAAGAGAGCAGAGTAGTCTTTAGTATTTCATGTTTCAGAAAAACATGTGACAACCTCCATTGTAAAGTCAATCAAAGGCTATTGAAATTAAGCGAGCTGCAGCCTGTTTGTCATTCATCTTTAGACTGAATCAAATGGCAAAGCTGCATCACTTTTTTTTTTTTTTTAACCTCGAGGTAGATGAACTAACAAAGCAAACTGACAGGACTGCGTGTGTTTGTTTGTTTTCACGTGCAGAATATTTGAGTCATGTTTCTATCATAGCTGGTGAATGTGGCTTTTACATTATACAAATTTCATTGCCTTTACAGGTCCGGTTATCGATCATTCATCCCTAATAAAGACCCACATAGCCACGTGCACATAGCTCCCCTGCCTGAGTTTACACAACAGTTTTTGCAATGCACAACTGTCAGCGAATCATGCCAGCATTTGTAAAAGGAGCTGATAAGCTTTGGAGACATATCATTCTCATAAACTGGACAAATCTGTGTTTGATTCCCGTCCCTGCTCTTTGCCATGGTCTTAACTGACTCTTGAAATCGCCCACTGCGGGCCAAGTTGCATGCTGTAGGCTTATCAGAGTTATTTTTTGCATGAAAGCTGTCTGAGCTATATAAGCGGCTCTTAGTGAAATGTGGTCAGCAAAACCAAAATAAGATAAGGCTAAAAACCAGAGGCGGAAATCTACACCCTTCCTTGATTTTTTGCATTTGTATATGTTGATTTCATACTGTAGTAATGGTTTACGATAAAGAACGATAAATCACCAGTATGTTACTTAAATCTTTTTTTCATATAAAGCTTTTACTGTTTGGACGAGAGCAGTTATTTCAGGCTTGTGTCTCCCTCAGAGGCAGCACTGCTCAGTGGGCCTCACAGACCCAGCCGCGGTGACTCCTTTTGGGATTTCTGCCTCTGGAGCATCCCTTACCCTTTGTCCTCCTCTTGAAATGTTGAATAATGCCGCTAACCTCAGCTCAGATTGAGTCTCCTGTCAATATTCAGTTCAACCTCAGAATCGAGATCAGTCAGCTTTTTCTCGCCTCATCCCATGCTGGAGTCGTGCTGTGGATTTAGCTTTCTTCTGATCCAGCAGCAGCGGGCACGGCGGCCCTCGCTGTGTGACGCCTGCAGGAGGTGAGCTGGGCCAGCGGGGGAGGGAGGGGGTGGGGGTAGGGATACACGCCACCCCCTTGTTGTCGTGGCGATGGTGGCCATAGTGGTGGTTGCCAGGGAGATGGCAGTTGCTTGTCTGACCCGTCCCCCTCGTGCTGTCACCGGCGTTATTGATGCACGCTGCTGCTCGGCATTGTGGGAGTGCGGGAGGGAGGGCGGAGAGGACAACGGTTAATGAGTTCAGGAGGAATAGGGACTCTCCATGCTTGCTCTCTCTCTCTCCTTTCTCTGTTATCCTCTTTCTCTCTCTAACCGTGTTCCCCCATCATCTCTCTCCTTGCCCCTCTCTCTCTCTCTCCCTCTCTCCCTCTTTCTCCCCTTCATTTCTCATGGGTGTCTGTCTTGTGCGAATGTGCATTAAGAATGTGGGTCTCTCATGATCCATCATGGCAAAATACACTTTCCCTCTCCTTCACGCACATGCTCCATGCAAACACACACACACACACACACATACATACACCCATGAAGCCGCATAGACAGTGCACTCACAAAAACATGTTCTCCCACACCTTTACTCACACACTGTAACCGACTCATTCGCAACCACTCCTTTCTCTCTCACTTACACACACATGCACACACAGAAATGCTGCCCTGCTGTTATGCCTGAAGGTAGGAGAGCTAGCAAGATTAATAATGACCCCTGACTCCCCATAGACAGACCCAAATATACACAGTTTGGAGAGGGAGAGCGAAAGAGCGATGGTGAAGGGAATAAAGAGAAGAACAAGGTGAAGCCAAATGCTGACTAAAAATATACAGTTTGGAAACAAAGAGAGGGGGAAAATGTATACAGTTTAGAAAGCGGTAGAGATGAGAGAAGTAAGGGTGGGGGGAAAAAATGGGAGGCCGAACGCCAAAGCGCAGCGGCAAGGGACGAGGGAGCTCATGTCGGCTCTAAGCGGGCTGAATTTAAGAACACATGTTTTTCTCTAAGCTTTTCAAATATGGTCACTAGAGGGGATAAATCTGAAATACCGGGCACACATTCATGTACGGACAAAGACAAATTATCTTTTGAAAAACAATGATCCAAAACAAGTTAGGGTGTGCACAATTAAGCTGAAGTGAAAGTGTACCCCAGTGATTTAATGCCATGCACACACAAAAATATAAACCTCCTAAAAATAGAACCAGCTGAAAATTCTTGACTTTTAGTCACTAGTTGAAGCCAAGTTTCAAAAATGTCCAAAACTCTTACACATTCCCATAATACTCTCCAAGCTGAAGCCTACATTACCCCTGAAGAAATTTCTCCAAAAATAAAGAAGATATCGTGCAACGGCTTTCACGAGTAGTTGACACCTAGCTGGTTGTTTCTTCATGTATTCAGATATTGTTGATATACAGGAAAAAAAATCAGTAGTCTAAACCAAAAAAAACCCCACATAACAAATAGTCAAAAACTTAGCTACAGCTGTAGCTTCTGGGTTTGAAAAGTGAAGCAGACAAAGAAGCACTAACCTGATTTGCACCTGATTTGACCAACCAAAGTATGTGATATTCAATGATAAAGCAACTATTGGGGAAAAAAGTTGAGACAAAAAATAGGCTGGTCTTGAGCTAAACTTTTCTTAATTGAAGTGAATCCCAATGAGAGTGTATATTATCAGTGATTGACATATGACAGGGTAATAAATTTATTAGAGGGTTACCTAGGCTACCAGAGCCTGGACCATCTGCTTGCAACCAAATGTCAGTTTTAATGTGATGTGCAACGAAAAACTTGCTACCTGTGTGGATATAGCTTTAAACCTGAATTTTCTGATGGCCATCAAGAGGTGATACCTGTGATTGCAAAAAGACTTCCCGGTGTATGGGAATACAGCTCTCTGAGTGGAGCTCTGTAAACACTTTTCTGATGACTTTATGGACCAATTTTGGGACATATTGGAAAAGAAACAAACATACAAACTACCAAACAAGCCTCTGCTGGTGATAGCACCAGCAGAGGCTTGCGAAACCCGAGAAAGTACCAATCATGGTGGTGACATCAGCAAATTCCTTGAGGAAGATTGTTGAAACTATCGAAATGGACACGAGGGAATTTGCAAAGAAGTGGAAAAAACCTGAAGGACAAATATGTTTCCTATTTAAAATGTTAACATTATATTTTGTTGATGGGACAGACTAAAAGGATAGTTGCTGAGTAGGCCAGTTATGTTAACGTGAGGTATAAGGTTAGTTACATTGCATTAACGTAAGAGTTTTGATCATGTTAGCCACATGTGGGAGTATTTTTGCCTATGAAGCACAGCTGATTTCACACAGCATTCTAACATAGAGTAGCTCCATGCTCAATTCTTACTGCCCTTGTTATCAGTGAGTATTGGTGGCACTAGTGCAACTGGCTGCTCTGTACTGTTTTTCTCGTCTTCTTTTGCAGGCGTGCACTGCCCTTGTCGATTCGTCACTAATCGCATCCTCAATAATTGCAGATGCTGCCTACGTTACTTAGAGTACTAAAATTAAAAAGTAACATTGCATTTTCAGGATTTTGGTACTGAAAGGTATTGTACGTAGTAGTTCTAGTGCTTCATCTTGATACACTTGCACTCTTTAACCTGTCTGTATGTAGATGGTTTGAGGAGTTTATTGAAACTAGCCAGGCCTGGAGCAATTTTTAATCACAGAATTGTGATTAATTTATCTTATCATTCTGAATATTTTCATTAAGCAAACTTATAGCAAAAACTTGGTTGTTAATAAACAGTTATCAACAAAATGATACCGTGGGTTTGATGTTTATGCGAAATTACCGTAATGTTGGTATGACTGGATGCTCTGTTAAGATGCTCAACTGTGATATTTAAGGATTTTATTTCTAAATCTTTATTTCGTATTTAATGGCGATTCAAACAAAATTATATCAAGTATAACAATTTTGGTGACTGCTAAGTTTTGACACGTGAAACAAATGCAATTAGAGAAGCCAACATGACATAAACACAATACATAGGAAAGAACTAGCTTTTGTAGGAGATCTTCAAAAAAACATAGGTGTTAATAATTGCTATAAGGATGTTTGGGCAAAGCTTCATTTAGATTGGAGGAGATGGGATACATACAGTTGTAAGTCAGATTTTAAAACTTAAAGTTTCTGATATCTGAAATAGTGGTTTAACACCAATTGTTTTTAAAAAAAAAAATCTTTAAACAGATCTTTCCACAGAGTGTAAGCGAGTCTATTTACACTCTCACCTCTCAGTTTCTCAAAATACAGTCTCAAATTTTTCAGCTGCCTCCGTCCTCCTCACTCACACACGGGCTTGTGAGCAGGAGTGTATTGACGCACACAAACACTCAGCGATACCAGCAGCAATATGCAAACAAAAACACAAACAGGGATGTACACACAGACGCGCACACACACACTGGCATGGATTAATGTGTTTGGCTCAACCATTTCATTTATTACTGTCGGAGGCCTTTTGTGATGAGGGCATTTTTCAGGTTGCTAACCATTATTCCCTCTAGGCCCGGGGCTCCTCAAAGGACTTGCTTGTGTGTGTGTGTGTGTGTGTGTGTGTGGGTGGGTGAATGTGTGAGTGTGCATTTGTGTGTGCGCTCATCAATGTGAGCCTTACCCAGCCTTGTGGTTATGGTCCAAACAAGTAGTCAGATATTTTCTCTCTATTCTTCAGGGGATTCACATTGCCATTTTCTGACTGTACTTAATGCTCCCTCCTCATTTGTCAACACATGCCTTAGCAGCTCGAAGCCTGTTTGTTTTGTCATGAAAGGGTTTTTTTTGTACCTCTATCATACCATGAAATATTGCTGAGTGTGCGCTATCCATCAACATACCAAAAGTATCAGAGAGAGGAGTGAGAGAGAGTGAGGGAAAACACCCACACCCACACACGCACGCACACACACATACACACACGGCATGAAACAAGTGGAGGATACCATGTCACTTGTCTCTGTCCTGATCTTCTTCTCTCTCTTCTTCCCCCTGTGTTTACGCAGTATTTGGATCAGCTGCGGCCCAAATTACATGCAGATAGAGATATAAACTCAAACCACATGGCTTTGCTTCTGCTCTGAATCATGGTTGGCGTTTGGTTGTGTTTTCTTGGGCTTCCGTTGCCTCGAGAATAAATTAATTCATCGGTTTACTTTTGGTTTTGTTTGTTTGCTGAGGAACATTTGGTTTTTTGGACAGTCAGCTAACGCGGGACACTGACGCAATAATTAATCAAAACCTGTCGGGAAGTGTGTCAAAGACAGGAAGCCGCGAGAGCATCGCAAGCAGCCCGCCCTCCTGCTCCTCAGCAAAATGTGTATCTGATGCACTTTAACCACGCAACAGCGAATGAACCATAAGTGCGTAGACGACTTTTCAAAACAAGTTCAGAGGACGAGGTCAAGGACAGATGTTTCCACATCCTTAAGGTGAAAGAAGAATAAAATCTTTAACCGCAAACCTTCCAACTGAATCAGCTACAGGGAATGGTAGCTGACACATGAAAAAGCTTGCTACTGGCTCTAGTTCAGAACTTATTAAAAGAAAGCCACTAAAACTTAGTCTAATAGTCTGTCATAAATAATTGGCAGCTGAGGTCCAGGGATGGGGTTACAGGATTTGGATGGGCTGAGCTTGTTGGATTCCTTTTGCACTGAACCTGATGTAATGGCTGGAATCTGCAAAAGGTTGAATCTACTACTGAACTAAGAGAGTTAGAATAATAACAGAACAAAAACCTTGCTGGTGCTGGGTTTGATCCTTTTTTCCTGTTAGAACTTCATTAATTCTTCATGTTACAAATTCTTGTTGAATCTGTAACATGAAGGATTGCTGGAAAAGACATGTTGCAAACATTCCTCAGAGATTTTAGCCCTTATTGATATGATGGCATCACACTGTTGCTGTAGATTTGTTGGTTGCACATCCACGACGGGAGTCTCTCATTCCACCACATCTCAAGGGTTGCTTTATTGAATTGAGATCTGGTGATGGTGGAGGCCATTTGAGGACAGCAAACTCATTGTCATGTTCAGAAAACAGTTTGATATCTTTTGAGCTTTGTGACATGCTGTGTTTTCCTGGTGGAAGCAGAAGATCGGCACACTGTGGTCATAAAGGAATGGGCATGCTCAACAACAATATTCAAGTAGCTTATGGTAGTTAAGCAACTTTTAGTTGATACTAAGGGCTTTAAACTGTGCCATGAAAATATCCTCAACATCATTACTCTCCACCAACCACAACCTGAACTGTTCATAGAATTCAATTTCAAATGAATTTGAAAAAACAGTTGCTTCAAGGTGCTTCATTTTGTAAGGTAAAGACTGTTTTCTCTGTATAATAATACAGAGAAAACAGCGAAAACCCCATCAATCCCTATGAGGAAGTGGTTTGGAGACAGTGGGAAAGAAAAACTCCCTTTTGACAGGAAAAAAACCCTCCACTAGGTTCAGAAAGGGGCGGCCATCTGCAGCGACTAGGGGTGAGTTGATGAAGGCAGGATGGAGGCATGCTGTCACATTGTTTAAGCCAGATTTTGACCCTATCATCTAAATGTTGCAACAGAAATCGAGTTTTCCAGTCTTTGGCCGTCCAATTTTTTTAAGCATGTGGGAATTTTAGGCTCAGTTTTATGTTTTTTTTGGACAGGAGTGACACTCAGTCCGGTCTTCCACTGCTATAGCCCATCTGCTTCAATGTTCAACATGTTGTGTGTTCAGAGATGCTCTTCTGCATATCATGGTTGTAACGAGTAGGTATTTGACTTACGGTTGACTGTTTTTCTTCTTGAACCAGTCTGAGCATATCCTCTGACTTCTTATTTCAACATTTTCTTCCAGAGATCTGTTGATCACTGGATATTTTCTCTTTTTCAGACTATTCTTTGTAAAGCCAAGACATTGTTGTGCAAGAAAATCACAGTACAGCCATGCCGCGTTCACAGTCATACACTTTTCTTCCCCATTCTCAGTTTGAACTTCAGCGGGTCATCTTGACCATGTCAACATTTCTAAATGCAATGAATTGATTAGCTGATTTGAGATGATGTGTTTTAACAAGGAGTTTAACACAGTGATGGTGAGGATTAGCTCAGCAAGCAGTGCCAGATATATGAGCAAGGCAGCAGCAAGGCAGTGGGCGAAGCTTTTATATCAAAGGTGTAAAAATTTTGCATAAAAGCATTATAATTATTTACAAAAGATCTTTACTTTTTTGATCTGAGATTTCCTAAAATGTTGACATTTTAATGATAGGGTGCTTATCAGTGCGAGTCTAAACTACACACAACAAAACCAACAAAATTCTTTCATGCAATAATTTAAGAGATGATAGAGCAAAGATATAACGTGGTTTCAAGTCAAAGCTCAGCCCCAGAGATAGACAAATATTTACTGTAACCTGAAAGCTGCTGAATATAGTGGAGATACAAAACCAAAATTCATTGCAGATTTTAATCAACCTCCCAACCTCTGGTGTTACAGTGTCAACCAACACTGTGCAATGAGCGAGTTTCACAAAGCTGGTATTCAGGGCTGCCATTCACAAATAGTCTTTTACCAAGGCTGAAGCACAAAGATGCAGTTGGTGCAAGAACCACAAAACCCAGACCCCTGAGCAATGGCCAGGTGCAATGTGATCTAATGGCTGTCTTCGTATTTCACTTATAAGTGTCATCAGAGTCCACTGGGCCCAATGAGTTCCTTTATGCTGCTTTATATCAGCTAAATTGTGTTTTTGTGCATGATTTCCCCCGCACTGAAAGATGATGATGTCTGGACACTATTAAAGGAATTGAAGAGCGGGGCCACGAGATTCAGAATGAGTTCTTCAGTTGCAAACAACACTGACCCTATACACAGGAATCTGTATAAAAAATAGCTTTTGTCTGTCAGGATTATGGGCTTTTACCCAAAAGTCAAAACTGTACACAACTTCTTGAAAAGGGATAATGCAAAAGTAAAAAAATAATAATACAACCCCCCCCCCCAATATTTTAACCTCAGTCGTCTTTTAGCTTAGGTCATTTAAATCCCAAACACAACATATTTGGATTAATTTGATGATTATATCTCTCAATCAAATGTATGTAACTCTACTTAGGTATTAAAAGTGTAATTAATTTTTTTTAGTTTTATTATCTGTCTAAATTACCTTCCAGGTCCTTTCCCCCTGTTTAACAGGCTCTGAAGTTTTATTTTTATCTGAAAAATTTCCAGATAATGTCTTACAAATGAAATCCAAACATAGTTTATTTTGATGTACAGTACATCCTCAAAGTGAAACACACCACACCTTTACTGAAATGTATTAAGATTGGTGAGATTTTTGTTTTTGCAATCCAGCATATTTGTTCTATTTAATTTCTCACACTTATTTGCATTTTTTATTTTTTTTTAAAAAGTGACACATCGGTTGCAGTGATATACTGCACTGACAGTCCTCACAACTATTTTAGCTCTTACTCACACGTCCCTGGTCTGGCAAGAGCTGAGATATTCCCTGGCTCACGAGAGACCTTTGCCCAAGCATGCAGACATATTAGCACCATGAGTTTAACTAATGAAATAATTTTCACAGCTAAGTGAACAGCTGCTTTGTGTGTTGAAGAGATAATTACAAAAATGATTATACACAACAATGTAATGTTTTTAAAAGCCCACATTTTCAGTTTTGGGCATTTACTCATAAAATTACATCCATATAAACAGTTTTCTAATGCATTTCTAATATAGTGAAATGGCTTGCATCGCATCTTGAGCTATCTTTATATTTGCAGCTGGTAAACTGGAAAAATATAAGGGAAGATGATGTCCTTTTTCTCTGTGGGAGCTGGCTGCCATGGGATCAACTTCAAATGTACTGCAATTCTTGAACAGATCAGAGATGTAGGGAAAATCTGGAGGTCTGAAATGCTGGCTTACCTATATGAAAATTTGCCACTTGTGGCAAAAGAATACTAAACAAAACCAAAAACTACCAATAAGACACTGGTACAGTCTATGTCAGGGTCTATATCTGTTTGTATGATGGTCTCTCAGCAATACCAAAATTAGTGTTGAAGTGAAGTATGAAGAATTGAAGAACCTATTACAATTTTTGAAAATTAAAATTGACAAATAGGAAATTGGACCTGTCTCGACTGTCTTACTAGATCCTTACAACAAGACCCCGGCCTGATGGTGGAATTGAACTCAGGACGGGGTCTTTCTGAGCAGCAGCAGTACTAACCACCGCACCACCGTGCTGCCCTAAACGTTTGTATATATCTCGTTAAATATCTGTTTTCAGCATTAGAGTTGGTGCAGTGAGTCTAAAATGAGGGTAATTTGGAGATATTGCCCCATGCGAGTTCCTTAATAGGCAGTCATATCATATTGTTCCTATTATTTGTAGCAAGTTAGTCAGAGTGACACTTTTTTAATTTTAGAAAAGTGTAAAAGTAATAATTTCATATTAAGACCTGAAAATGCCTTTAATGAAAAAAGCTTCTTTATGTACAATTTTAGTGACATTACAGGTGATCACATTGCATGCAATAGTGTTTTAAGGCAGTTGGCGGTCCCCAACCTTTTTTGCGCCACTGATCGGGTTATGTGCGACAATATTTTCACGGACCGACCTTTAAGGTGTCGCAGATAAATACGACAAAATAAAACCAGTATGGGTACCAAAAAAAAAAAGAAAATTTATTCATAACACATGTGAAAAGACACAGGGAAACTGATGTAACGATAAAAACAATAAATATTAACGATAAAAACCAATAAAAACCCTGAAAACCATAAATTTCACACCCGAACCTCAACACTTGCGGCCTGGTACCAAAAGACTCATGGACTGGTACCACTCCCTGTCCCGGGGGTTGGGGACTGCTGTTTTAAGGTACGCATCTAACCTCTTTGGAAGCATCCTTGGGGAGGAGACTTTTAGGGTATAAACAGGGTCTGATACAGACCGGACAGTGATAGAGGGCAGGATAAGTCTGTTTTGTGTAATCACCTGAGCTGCGAATCAGAACTTCAATCCAGGTTGCATCTGTTTCACGGACATACTGCATTTGAATAGAAGCAAAGCAAGCTCAGCCTTATTGTCTTTATCAGTCAGTAGGGAGGGCACGGACAGCTACGTGTTGTATTTCTGGCTGTCTCATAGTCCAGAACAGACAGAACAGCAGAAAAAAGCAGAAAAAAGGACAGACTCACTTCCACTACACCCCCCCTCCATTCTCCACAGTGCATTTAGCCCACGTTTGCTTCAGATGGGCTCTAGGAGGTTTAAGACTATTTATTTTCTGATCTATTCACGTCAGTGTTCTCGTAAACAACTGAGGCCTGCAGTGTACACGGAAGCACAGCTTTATACTGTGTTTGGCTCCTGACGAGAACAGTCCGAGAAGCACAGTGAGATGAGACGCACGTTTATAACAATCCACCTCGAATTTGTGCTTTTTACTGAATGTGCAGCCATGTTTAGCAGTTAATCACACACACACACACACTCACACATAAACTCATTCATCATTAAACAGCATTAAGTTTTCAAAATATGAATAGGGTTACTCAACAGCTAAAACCTGTACTTTTGTACTGTCATCATATCATCAATCATGCTGTTTCCCTGTCCCTGCGTCTTCGTACCTGCATCTCTTATCGTATGTGTGTGTGTGTTTGTGTGTATGTGCACGCACTCAGTAGCTCCAGCTAATGACATAAGTAAGCAGACATGTTCAACAACATATTGGCGCATGTAAACATTGTACACTGTAGCAGCCACCCCCCCACCCTCCTCTTTCCTCCATGCTTTTATCTCTCTTATCTACTGCCCTCTAAATCTGCTCATCCATTTCTCTCTGTCTCTACTCATCTCTATCTGTTTATCTGTCTCCCTTCCTCGGGCACTCCAAGTTCTTTTCTTCCCTTTTCTCCCTCTTTATTATAATTTGCCCTCTTTTTCTCTTCTCACACCCCGACACACCTTCACTGGCATTATTTATTTCTCCCCGCAACTCCATCTGTCTGACGATCTGCCTTCCTTTCCAGTCATTCATCTACCATTATTCTGCTGCTGATGTGCTGTGATGGAGGAAGTAAATAAATAGAGTCAAAGCCAGGAATCCTAAAAGATCTGGTCTTTGCATAAAGGACAGTAATTCATCACGGAGGTTCTACGCCTGGTTCTTCTTCGTTGTAGAGGAGAAGATTTATCTTTAATAGTAATAGTCAGGTGATCTAGGAGGGTGGGAGGGAAGGTTTAGCGGGAGAAAAGAAATTATTAAATGTCACCGGTTGATTGATGCCACCTGGGGCTAAGATGCCATCTTTGTTTTGGGCTTACTGTTCACTGCGTTGGCAAAAAGGGAAAAGTACGAAAGGGAGAGACGGGCAGGAAGGAAGGGATGTTATATCTCACACTCTTTAAAAAAATAAAAATAAAGACCTTGTCCTGTTTGTAGGTGCAAAGTGAGAGCGAGAGAGATCAGTGTGTTGAATAATTGCAAACAATGGGTGGTGAAAAATAGAGGAAACGGTCTCCGAAGGCACCACCTCATTGTAGAAATCCCCGCACCAAATCCAGGCTTCCTTTAACCAGCCTCCTCCTGGGTAAGTGAGCTCTTTTCTCTCGCCTAACCACCCGAGCCCACCCTCCCCCAACATAACCAATTAGCTCTGAGGCCATAATGGATGTTGTTTGCCGTGTTTCCCTGTCAGCGGATTGAATTAGCGCCTCTGTGTGTGCAAGTGTGTGTGCGTGCGTGAGTGATCATCTTATCGGCTCTTAGTACAGTAATGAAACACAGTTATAAATGGCTGCAATCCTGTTAACAAAACAGCACCTGAGTGCAGCCCGCTAGATAAATCAGAACTGGGCCGCCGCCATGCCGGCCCTGGCGGCTGTTGCTAAGGCGTGGAATCACCAGGAGACAATTGAATCATTTGCTCACTGTCTGATAAAGCGTCTGTCTTTAACAACCGGATCACTGCTATAAAAAAAAAGAGGAAAAAAATAA
The DNA here is from genome assembly GCA_015108515.1 of Hemichromis elongatus. Taxonomy (NCBI): domain Eukaryota; kingdom Metazoa; phylum Chordata; class Actinopteri; order Cichliformes; family Cichlidae; genus Hemichromis; species Hemichromis elongatus. Next base: position 3,965 of record VUQR01010115.1, on the reverse strand, counting down.
GACTGTTTGTTATCTCTGTGTTTCTCCTTTCACAGGATTTAGGAGAGGCCGCGCTGGAGTTCTGTTTTTGTCATCAAACTGATAATACAATAAAACAACAGCATATTTATTATATTTCCAACATTAAAAAAAAACAGCCTGCTGCTTTGGTTCTGGTTTTTCTTCACTGCACCACAGTGATATGGATTGTCATGCATACACTCTCGCTCTCTCTCACATACACATACATAGATTCCTCTGTCTTTGTGCTGGGGGACTATTAAAGACAGTGTCTAATGCTGCGACATACTCCAGTGCTCACACACTTAATTGTGTTAATGTTTGAGTTCACATAATCTTTCAGGGCTGTCATTCTCCCCGATTATTCAGCCCTGTTTTCAATTACCGAACGCCTCGGCACTGTAGGCCCAGAATGCATGATATACCTATCCCTGCGCGCGTTGTCTCTGTGTGTTTTCCCGCCGCTGTTTGGGCACATGAGCAAAATGACTTTAGCTAAACAAAGATTGAGGATGAGGTATAGCGTGAATTATCTTCATGCTGCCTTGTTTTTTTTGTGGCTTTGTTTTTTGTTTATCAGTTAACTTATTTGGCACCGAAGCTGTGCACACGCGAATGTTTGCGCGTGCATGCACACGCAAGCGTGGTTTCAGCGCAGCCGTGTGTTTACGCAAGCATGCTCGGGCTGTCGACGGCCAGTCAGATGAAAAATTGAACAGCTCGTCCTCAAACTCATTTTGAAACGTGTCTGCAGCAGTTTTGGCTCCAGTCACCGATCTCATCACATCATCAGCTATTGTGAATATGAGAAGAGTGAACTGTGTTAGCGTTTCGACACACATGCTAAGAAGCGGAGTGTGAGTCAACTTTACGGGAGTAAGAAAAATAAAAAGCACATAGCACAGTCATTACGCTGTGAGCAGGGCCCATTCAACCAGATCAGTGTGTGTGTGTGTGTGTGTGTGTGTGTGTGTGTGTGTGTGTGTGTGTGAAAAGATAGAAACTGTGTACGTGTGTTTGTGTTTTCTTATGTCAATCATTCATCAGTATTAGTGCTGGCCGTCTACTGAAAGAATGTTCCTAGCATGGCTTACTTGCTGTCACACAAAGTCGAATGTGTTACTGTGTGCAGCGAGGATTATGGCTGGAAATTCAAGGTTAATCACTGCTGTCCTGTGAAGTTAAAAGCCTTGTATGCCAACTCCCATACAGCCCGACTGTTCCCCAAATATATCTTTACTGTGTCATTCTATTCTGTAGTTGGTTAATGATGTGTTGCAGAAGCATGATAAAAAAGAAGATAGTAAGCCAGTTACAAACTGGGGAATTTCCACTTGTAGCAGATGTTGTGATGTGTCATTTGAGTGCATGATACAAAAAAACAGCAGGCTAATAATGTAGTGGCCTATGGGTAAATATATCTATTTAGCTTTAATTTCTCTGTCATTATTAGAACAGCTACAGACAAAGGATTTTCCTAGCTGAGTAGCGCATTTATGAAATTGATTTGATCATTAAATATAGAGTTTGCTGTGATATCAGAAGGTGGTTTTGGTTCAAGTTTCCCATGCTGAGCTAAGAAATCTACCAAAGGCTTAGGCTTCAGACTAAAGTTATTATAGTTAACTGAAACGAAACTTGAAAGCATTTTAGATGATAAAAATAAAATAGAAATTAAAAAAAAGTTAAAAACACCTGAAAAAATGTAGGCACTTGGAAAAAGAAATAAAATAAGCTCAAACTTTATAACCTGCATGATGTGTCTTGATGGACATGTTTACTGAGATTTACAAGACTGCGAGTCTACTGTCTTCAAAAAGTGTTGTTTTTTTTATTGTAATAACTATGTAATTTATTTATATCCTGCATTCAATGTATGCTATTCATGCAATATTAGTTAAAAGAATAAAAACAACACTGAAACTAATAAAAACAACACTGAAACTAATAAAAACTAAAGACTAACTAAAAGAAGAATAACTAAAGACTTTCAAACAATAGAAAGTGCAAGTGGGTTTAACACACCTTCTCTGGAAGCTGACTGAAATTAAACTCAAATAATAAAAAAAGAAGATAAAAATAAAAGCTAATTAGAAAATACAAAACTTTAATAAGTCAGCTGCAGAGTGCTCTTCTTTAGACCTTCTTCCTTTAGCTCTTGGCTCCATATGAGACAGCGAGAAGTGTTATCTTTAATAAGCCCTGCCCACATATTGTTTAAAACAATCTGTTTGTGAGCAGCAGCCAATCAAAGCAAAAGTTGGCTTAAAGGGGGAGCAAGGAGCCAAAACAACTTGTTTCAGAGTGTGGATGAACTGAGGGACTAGACCAGGATCAAGTATAATATAACGGCTACGGTATTTTGAATTGGCGATCATTCAAAGTCCAAGAATAAAAATTTGAAGCTGGAAATTAGCATATAGTTCCAGTTTAATGCTGTGCTACATTACAGAGAAATTCAAAACCAGAACAGCAATGCACAAACCCAGCTGCGTTTTAACAACACTGACAAAAGTGGTACTGATTCAAAAAGTGTTGCAACCAGGAAGAAAACAGCCCATCCACAGTGTGTGATCAAACTGTCAAAGCTATTGGGGAGCAGCCCAACCATTATGTGTGTAACTGAAGGCATCATGCTTTAATAATGCTAAAAACAACTACCTGGATTGCATTTAAATTTAAATTTAATTTGAGAAAAAAACAAACAAACAGAAAGAAACAAAAAATGATTACCGTAGACAATGGATCTGCCCCATTTAGAGGCTCCTTTGGAACAGCCCAGCTGCTTTGTCAGCTTTTAAAGCTGTTTGCTGAACTTTGAATGAGTCAGCTAGTGGGTTAAAGTTATTTGGCCAACACATACTTATGTTGAGTAATGTCAGCCACCATGACTAGACAGACACAAACAGGAATGGCACAGGATCTTGGACTTTGTTAACAGAAAACTGTAGACAAGGATGCGTGCAGTGGAGCGTTGACAGCTGAACCTCAACAAAACAGCCCTGACTGATGTTGTTCAAGGATGCCACAAAGGTATCGCTAGATAAATAAATAAATTCACTGTAATCACAATAACGAAATTCCCGAAAACCTATTTTTAGCAATGAGGTCCAACGTAAACTAAGTTCAAACACACCAACAATAAATTTGCTGCACACATGCAGAAGTTTATTTAAATTGTAAATTGCTGCATTGTTGCTTATTTAGTCATGTTCCTGTATATCTATTCAGAGTGCAATATTTAAGATTTGAAAAGAGTTTTTTGATGGGGTTTGAGCAAATATGAAAAGATGGACTATAACACATGGCTATATAGTTGAAATCAGGTGGTCATCATCTTAATTTCTCTGGTGTAAATAAGACCAAGGAAGGCTGTTATTTGTGAACTGTAGTCTCACATGATCATGTGGACAAAATCATCCCATTCTCACTCCTGAGTCTCCACAAACAGCTGCTATGTCAGGATCCTTAGGGTATCATATAAAAAAAACATTGGGTTGCCTTTTAACATAATTTTCTAAATTTAATGATGTATGGTGTGAACTTAGGCTACGTCCGTTTTGGCTTCCCGTCCACACTGAGACGGAGGGAAAACGGAGCGTTTTTGGAAACGTTCTCTAAAACGCATCGATTTGTAAACGCAGCGTTTTGGCGTAGTGTGGACGGCCAAAATGGAGACTTTTAAAAACAATGACGTATGTTTGTCATATGATGCAGTCATGTGACCACTTTAACCAAGATGGTCAGACGGCATCGTACAGCAGTTGTTTTGTTTGCTCAAAGTTTTTAGTGGCCGTGTTGGCCGGTGCTTTGTCTCGCCATTTCGCCGCTCATTTTAAAGAGCCGGAAAGTAAATAAACAACACATATAAATGACGCAGGTCGTCTCGTGTAGCATTTCACACATGCGCGGTACTGTAACGTCATCGTATTTGGCCATTTTAATGTGGACTCGCAACTGTGTGA
>VUQR01010114.1:0-17565 GCA_015108515.1 Hemichromis elongatus | reverse complement strand
CCCCCCCCACACACACACACACACACACACACGCACCCCCACGCACGCACACACACACACACACACACAGTAATAGTAAAAAAAAGAAAAGCTTTTTATCAGCACCATAGAGATTAACCACAGACATTAGGTTATAAACTCACCATCCTCTTCAACTAGACTAGCGCAAGTTTAAAACAGATTCAGCCTTGTAAGCAGACAACTGTCCGACTGTATGGGATCAGCCTTTTAGGCCTTGCTCGAGACCAAAGTCCTGGCCTTATACTTAGTCTGAGCATCAGTTTTTTGCTTTGGCTGTCTAAACATTACAGTGCCACTGCACTGATCAACTCCTCTGTAAGATGTTCCCTAAAAAATAAATTGTTGCATTGTTGATTTCAACAATTCATTGACATTTTCCAAAAATTAGCAAGAGCTAGGTCAGGAATTACGAGTAATATATGTATTTCTCAGCATGCATCAGCACTTCTTTATAATGAATGGAGCATAAAGTGACTGCTCAAACATCTGATATGCAGATTCTTAAGAAGAGTCTGCAACAAGAAAAATAAAGTTAGACTTTGGTTTAAAAGACATAAGCACAACTTACACATACAGTGGAACTCTTACAATCTGCTTAACTTGAATGTAAAGAAGGGAATATTTACATGCTGCAAACAGGAAGGTACTCCTGTGTTGTCTTGATGCATTCTCAATAATCCAGGTAAGTAAAACCTAGAGAGTTGATTCAGCTCATCTGGGCACGTTTTCACTGAGTGAAACGTGACATCAATCATCCAGCTACTGCAAACTTCTAAACACTGTAGATGGACACTGAGTGAAACAGACATTAGAGGCTATCAATGAGTCACAAGCTCAGTTTTAGGATTTTTAATGTCATGACCACCGATCAGTGGCTATGAGTACTATTAATGATGGTGATCAATGTACTCTTGCGTTCACTTGCTCATTTCCATGATGGCCGTTCCCTTTTCACATAAATGGCCTCCTACACACTGACTGCTACATTATTAATATGTATATATATAATCTATTAAATGGTATATCTTGTGTACATTTTGTATTACATTTCAAAAAAATAGAGAAAGCAAACAGGCAAAGGAGATACAGATTGTTAGGCTAATAATTTAATGTGATGCCTCCATAGTAGCAGTTAAATGACGGTGCAAGCAACGGTAGGTGTAAAAAACACAAGGGCCCATATTTGGCACATTTCATAACACTGTAAATAAAGCCACAGTAAAACATCTTTATGTTATGAATACACTTTAGAGAAAGCTTTCTGACACAGACTGATTGCTGCTCATTTGTGTAGTAAGCTCCACGTCCAATGAGCTTCATTTATGCTCAATTTGTTCCGTTATATCTGAATTAACTCGTGGTCATTTTCAGTGGTAAAAATAGATGATGACAGACGTTTCAGTCAGCTTCTGACTGATGAGGGGAATACATGCTTCAAACGCAATTGTTTATAAATTGAGTTATATTGAATATTTTCACTTAGTGCTTAAAAAAATGACAAAAAATGAATAAATACATAAAAAATAAAAGATTGTTTAAAACCTGTTCTGGTGTAAAGTAAAGCTAACAGATAAACGTGGCCACTGTGATGTTGCTCACTGCGTTGTGAAGCCAAGCCTTTTGAGTGGTCACTTTGTTAGTTTATGACAAACAGGTCAAGTGTTCAGAATCACTAGTGTTATAGTCATAAAGCAGAATTAGAGCATGAAAGTTTTATTGTGTAACTTTACAAATAATGCAGAAACACACATATAATTAAAATAATATTGACTAAATGTTTCACCTGAAATCATTATCATTTATTCAATTCCTTTGCCGACTAAGCTCTGGTCTTCGTCATCTTCAGCCGTGGCGCCGCACATGACAGAAATCCACGTCAGAACAACGAGGAGCCCGCCTGAATGTCACGCACTCTACAGCTCTACAAAGACAACAAGCAGATTTAGCTAAGAGGGACACGTCTTGTGCTCTAATAAATAACAAGCTTTTTCTTTAGCGTTTCCAAAATGAGAAGAACAAACATAAAAAGCTCATACGTCAGAGGAGGACACATGACTTCGGAGGCCTGAAAGGATTGTCACTGGAGGGCACCCCGGTGAGGAGAGGGTCTTTGTGGGCATTTTGCAAACAGAAGTTTTTCAGTTCTGCAGCAGCCTGAGAAACCTGAAAGGAAGTCTTAGTGTTAACTAATATTGTTAGAATTACCATTTGCCAACCCTAAACTAAAAGAAGAGTCCTACAATAACTCATTTATTTTCATAGGTTGTGATGTGGAACTGTGGTTGTTTTGTTATGTTGGCATATCCCAAATAACACAGTGAACACAGTGGAGGCCGTGTCATAGTCTGGGACCGGACTTCATCCAGTGCTGTTAAAAATCATGTCAAAACAAGTGAAATCATGGACACAGAAAAGTAACATCAGACTTTGATTTATTATGTAGTACCATTTGTAAAGGGACTGATTGGCAACAGCTTAATTTGGCAGCACACTCAAACACACTGACACATGCAGTAAAAGGATAGCTAAATAAAAAAATGCACACAATAAAACACTGAAGCCATGTGGGATCATGTGGACAGAGGATGGAACAAAAACAGCAATCATCCAAAGAAGAACAGCTTTTAGTAAACCTTGGAGAACTTTTCCTGAACATTACTTAAATAATACAAGAAAGCTTTGTCGCACACTTTACTAAGTATACCTGTTCAACTGCTTGCTAATGCAAACATCGAATCAGCCAATCACATGGCACCTCAAGTGAATGCATTTTGGATGTTACACTGTGACATAGCCACGGCAGACCCGGCAACATGTTTCTGCTTTTCAGCATTAACTCTATCTACACACTCGGTCTTTGGCGGCCGATGGCATTCAAACAACCACACTGGAATCCAGGAGCCGGCACTTTTACCCCGGCGAGGCGTGATCGCGGATGCTCTGCAGGTGCGTTCGTCTCCCCTGCAGCGGCACCGCTGACCACGCCCCGCCACATACTCTTTGTGATAACGGGCCCACATTCCTCACATTTGTTTTGCTTATAAAAATATTTAAAGTAAAAAAAAAAAAAAACGGGACGCCAGTTTCCATTCCATGAGCTTGAAAATCATCCGCAAGTTGTTTCTGACACAGTGTAAGGTCCTGTTTCATTTGGGTTTCCTGTGGGCCCCTCAGCCTTGTGCTTGGTCCCCAACCCCCCAGTTTAACAAAGAAACCATGAAAATGTTACATGTCGCAAAACTAATATCACAAATTCAATTCCTCTGTGTGTGTTTTGGTGTAACAAATTACAAGAACTTGAACTGAATGAAACTTTTGTGTGATTTTTTTAATTCACCGAACACAGACACGCACTTGAAACTGGTCTGACTTCTGTTCTAAAATAAGTAGCCACCCAACAATCACTCCAGTCACGCAGCACCACAATTAACAAAGCTGCCACTGTGCTTGCTCCTACAGAAAAGTATGTTTTGCTACCATTTCCACTGCACACCAAGACATGACACTGTGAATGGCTTTCCACACTCGAACATGGGAGTGAATAAAATATAGATTATTGCAGTGGTGTGCGTATCAGGTCTGATGTCCTTTGTGAATGCAGGAATAAATAATTCGATAATTCGTTTTAGTGAGTGTACAGGCTGTTAGGAAGAGCAAACTTTAGTTTTACAAACAGAACACTTACTGAAATATCTTTTTAGTTGAGTTGAAAACGTGCTAAATGTTCCCACTTTGACGCTAATTGACAGATTAATTATCTGCGTCGGGCGCCTCGTTAAGCTTGGGCGGGAGTGACGCGCATGCAGCGGAGTAATAAAGTACAAACTGAGTTAAGGTGTTGAGTCCAGCTGTGGAGAGGTGTGCTTACCTTTATCCGGCGAACGCTGGCCTCCAGACGAAGCTGCTTCACTGCCTTCTGAGCGATGGCTAAACTGCTGTTGGCGGCGCTGTTGTTCGACATGACTGAGTCCAAATAACAGAGTGAGAGGGCAAGTAGACAACTGCACTTAAAGTCCAAGTTTAGGCTGTGGGAAAGTACATCTTCCGGCCCAAGCTTTCAAAATAAAAAAGCCTATTCGTGTTCATGACTGAGAAGGTTTTTGGACCTTTCAGTTAAAAAAACAAAAACAACCTAAAATACTCAATTATAACACAGTCATAAACAAAGTTTATGACAGAGTAACCTAACCGCTCATTAATTGCTGTATCACTGCTCATCTCTCTGCATGATCATGATTTCTCCCTATCTCTACTTACTAATGCTTTTGTTTGTTTCTCTATTTTCTCTATTTTACCTTGTTTTATGACTTACTGTTCAGTGTAATCATTTACCGTTATTCCTTACCGTGAAGCACTTTGGTGTACGCCCTGGTTTTAAACGTGCTAAACAAATAAAATTGTATTGTATTGTCTTCTTCCTTACCCAACCAGCAGGTGGGATAATGAATGCATCCATCAAAGTTTGAGTGTATTTGTGTAGGAATGCTAAATCAAATTGCTTATGTATAGATAAAAAATACTGTATGAATGCGTGTGTCAAACTGGTAAATGGGACTTGCAGTAGAAACTACTTTCAGTGCTAAAACTGAATAGAAACTAATTTCCAACAAAGGCTTTTAAATGTCTGGTGCCCGATTATTCTCTAATTTGCTTTTTACTAATCCTCACCATTATTATTTAATACCTGCTTCCTCTTCATGCTATATAGATTGTTTTAGGTGCTCAAGAAGTTTGAGGAAACAACATTAGCATGCATCATTCTGTGGTTCGCCAACTGTCAGGACGACGAAAGCCATCAAGATGAAGTTGGTCAGCAGATGGCGGTAAAGCTCTAAACTCGTTGGATAAGCGCCAGTAAACCCCAAAGAAGAACAAGTTGAAATTGGTTCCGGAGGCGCTCGGGGGTCACACAGGAGTGAAAGCTAAACCCTAAAATCCTTCAAAATGTTGTTACGAGTGAGTACTGAAACCGTTTCCAGTAAGCTTGACTGTCAGCCGACGACACATCACATGGACCTGGTTATATGTGTACCCGCTGGTTTGTGTTGTTATTCTGCCGTGTTGAGGATGTTAGCTAACAGCTTGTGTGAGATAAGTTTGATGGCATCACCTTTAAAGCTGCCTGGACGCTAACATCACCGAGGTCAGAGAGAGCCCGATCAGCAAACAGAACGAGCTTAAAATCATTTTGTGGGGCTTTTAGTTTTATTGATTGATTGATTGTACACAGAGTGTTCAAATAGCCGTATGGGGGGAAAAAAGCTTCAAGTATCACATGGTCAGAATTTATCTCTGGATTTTTTGTTTTTTGATCAGTGGGCAGCTGTGAACAACTTTGCTCCTTAAACAATTTTAGAGTTAAAAACAAACAAACTAGTTCTGAAAACATCCCTCTGAGATCATAGCCTTATTCATATGATGCGTATAGTCACACATCACACAGTGTCATGCTTTTGCTGCAGGTTTGACAGCTGCACATTCATGATATGAGTCTCCGCTACATGGGTGGAGATCTGGCGACTCTGGAGGCGTCTGAGTGCAGTGAATCCATTGTCGTGTTCAAGAAACCAGTGTGAAATTATTTAATTTGAGTGTTATCATGCTGGAAGCAGCCATAAAGATGGGCAGATCATAAAGGGCTGTACATGGTTATTTCTGCCCTATAAATGTTGCTTAGTCAGTATTAAGGGGGCCAAAATGTCCAAGTAAAGTATCCTCCACACCATTACTCCAGCTTGACCAGTTGGTACAAAGCAGGATGGAGTTTTGATTTTGTTTACACCAAATTCAAATTCTACCATGAAAATGTCGCAGCAGAAATGAAGACTCATCAAACCAGTTAACCTTTTTTCCAAACTTGTGTTTATCTACTTTTGGTGAGCATGTTAACATTCTTATCTGGGGCCATGCTTGACACTAGATGGCAACAACAGTCCGTAAATGTTTGGGAACTGAGGAGACCAACTACCGAACTTTTGGGAGTGTTGTCGATACCCTATATCTTTGTTTGTTTTGTCTGTCTTTCAGCGGGTGTTGCGTATCGGTTCTTTGACACTGAAACACAGCAGCTCCATCCACCACAGTTCCATATGCCGGACTCCACTCATACCCATAGTCGTGGAGCAGACGGTGAGTGTGATCATTTGAACTGCTGAAGCAGGACTTTCTTTGTTTAGTCAAGTAAAGGTAGACATATACACAATCAGTATAGAGGTGTATATACAATATAAATACATCAATGTTTCTTTTCTCCTGCAAAATGTTGCACAACAAATTGAAAGAGGTGTGAGTGGTGTTACAGCAACATCATGGAGAGTTAGGATGAGAGAAGCTTTGTTTACTTGGTAAAGGAAAGACAGACGTTTGTATAATTGTCTTTCTTCCTGCTAATATCTGTGTAAAAACATGAATTTGTGTTGCTACAGAACATTGTCTATGTAGTTGAGATACTGTACTGTTCGGACCTGTAATCCACCGAGAACAGCTTTGTCCCTTCATTTCATTGAAAATGCTCTCTATTGTTTTGTTTGTTTGTTTGTTTTGTTTCAGGGGAGAGGAGAACGAGCTTATGACATCTACTCTCGCCTCCTGAGAGAGAGAATCATTTGTGTAATGGGTCCTGTAAGTGTCGTCCTAGAGATTTTATGAACATGTTTTCAGGGTGATTTATATTCAAGCTCTTTCTCTTCCCCGTCTGCTCAGATCGATGACTCCATAGCCAGTCTGGTTATTGCCCAGCTGCTCTTCCTACAGTCAGAAAGCAACAACAAGCCCATCCACATGTACATCAATAGTCCTGGTATGATATAATCAACATGAAGAGTTCCAATCTGAGTATTTCACACTGAAGTTTACTGATAATACTCCCTCACAGTAACTGTCAATATTGTGTCATATATTTGCGTCAGTGTCCTAAGATGTCGCTTCAGCTTTGGTTGTTGCATCTATGCTTATGGCACAGTTTCTATTCAGTGCTCTAACTCTGTTTGTGGGTGTTATGGTTGCACTAGCATTGTGGTGAAGTTAAAGTGAAGCTGCTTTATTCATTGTCAGCTCCTTATTTTATTGTTGGACTCTATTATAGTAGCTTTGCATGATTCTCAATACAAAGTACTCTTTATTACTTAGTTGCAGCCAATCCCCAGTTAAAAAACGCCATTTTAGCCCCACCCATTTAAGCCACCTTTCTTCTGATTGGCTGCCAAACAAAAGGTTTAAACAGCAGATGGGCAGAGCTCCCTGTTAGGGTTAGGCCCTCTCTTTGAAACAGGGAAACATCAACGGACCATTTGGTTGTAAGCTCACAGGGATTAATATACACGTGACCTGATTGTTTTTATTTTTTAACTTTATCCGTGTTTAAAATTAGCATAAATTCCTTTTATTGTGATGCAGGAAAAGCACATTTCATTATATTCCAAATTAATAATAATTAATATTATTAATTAATTATTAATAACATAATTATTCCCTCTTTGGAGAATGAGTAAATTCATGCAGAGACAGCTCTCATTCTGTTTCGTTCTGTCTCTTCCAGGTGGTGTGGTGACAGCAGGACTGGCCATTTATGACACAATGCAGTACATTCTCAATCCCATCTCCACCTGGTGTGTTGGCCAAGCAGCAAGCATGGGCAGCTTGCTCCTGGCAGCAGGAACGACAGGCATGAGGCATTCACTGCCCAACGCCCGCATCATGGTTCACCAGCCTTCAGGAGGGGCCAGAGTAAGTTAGTCTCTCTATTATTACTGGTCAGTTGGTGTAAAGAAGGCAATAATATTGAGTGTGCTGTGTGTCCAGGGTCAGGCCACTGATATTGCTATCCAGGCTGAAGAGATCCTGAAGCTGAAAAGACAGATCAACAACATCTACGCCAAACACACAGGCCAGTCACTGGAGACCATTGGTATGTTTGTGCAGCTCGTTATTGCAACAGGGTCCAAACTTAAAACTAGGACAAAAGCGCCACGACGATTTCCCCCTTTGCATGTTTCCTGGCTCCAAAAACGTAGGATTTCAGACAACGAAGGTTAATCCAGGCAACTTTAAGAAGTGCCTCGAGTGCATGTCTCTAGTTCGGGGCGGTGTGTGACATGCAAATAACCAACAGTATGTTATATATAGACAGGAGTGGCCATAATGTTTTATCTGAAGATTGTAGGAGTTACAGGTGTGATGAACATTAATATTTGGAATTCACAGAGGTGTTAGACATCTCATCTCAAATAAACCGATTATACTGATTTGCATGTGTTTAAGGAGAGGAGGACACTTGGTTTAAAAGGTTTAAACTATAAAACGCTTGTTTCTGTCCGACTTAGAGAGTGTGATGGAAAGGGATCGCTACATGAGTCCCATGGAGGCACAGGACTTTGGCCTCATCGACCGAGTCCTGGTCCACCCACCACAGGCAGGGCAGGATGAGCCAGAGCTGGTGCAGAAAGAGCCAGCAGCAGCAACAGCAAGTCCCTCGCCACAGCCCGAGTCCACGGATCCCGAGAAGGCCTCCCCTGGGACACACCTACCCTCCTCGTACAAACCAGAGCCATGAACTGCCATCTGCAAGATCGACTTCAGGAGTCAAGAGAGCAATACCCAGCCTCCCCGTGTTTCTCCTCCACTCAGTAGAAGCTTACACATGAGCAGGACCCAAGCCAGCCTCATGTAGAGTCATCACAGTCACGTCTTTATATGATGGTGCTGGTTTTTTATTTTTACATAGTTTCTGTGAAAGAAATCTTTAAAGAAGTGATATTAAAACATAGTTGGTTTTTATAATTTATAGCACAGGAAGGAGAGCAGTGTTTCATCTGGGTAGACTTTGGTCCTCTCTGATGGCAGAGCCGTACTGTACACGAGCTTGTTTAGGGAGAAAGCTTATTAAGAGTGCAGAGCCGTCTGTTTCTCTCTCCTGGCTGATGTCTACTCAGGACTGGAGACAACCTGATGCTTGATATTTGTAATAAATATGATCAGTTAAACATGACTCACAAAATGTGCCACTTCTTGATCCAGTATCAAATAGTGCACCATTAAGTTTTCAGCAGTTTTGTGTTTGAAACTTGTATTTTTATTAATTTTGTCACACCATAAAACAAAGTTACATTATTTACATTACTTCATGAAAAAAAAACAATGTGTGCATAAGCACACGACCAACCTCTTAAAAATCTTTTACACGTCTACATGAAAAGTACAACTTGTATAATGTGATCAGTTGACAGGTCAAAAGGGCCATCATAGCAAGCCTGTGAAAATGTAGTGAACTAATTAGTCCTATTATCATAGATGATGCTTAACAATGTAACACCAAGTGTATCATATTTGATACTTAAGATTTTGAGACCTCTGAACTGTCGGCCTGTTTTCTGTTTCCCACCCCAAAAAAGTAAATAAATCGGACAATGCATTTTAAAGCAATGAGTTGCACAAGTGTAGCAGTGATGTAGAAATACTGATACAAATTAAAACTCAATTAGTATTTTTTTAATGTCAGAAGATTCAATAAACACAATTTAACAACATTTCCTGGTGAATGGGTTTAGACTTACAGGAGTAACATACTCACGAGCATCGTTGTGTAAACTTGGCACCTCGTTAATCAAACTAGCTAACGTTAGCTAAACGTTGCGCTGCTAAATGTGATAACAAATGCTACAAAAACACCAACACGGTAACATTTTAATGCTTTAAGCAGAATCCTGAAATTAACAGATGTCAGTGGTGAAGCAAAGCTGCAGGCTGGCAGATGAGAGAAAAGGTTTTGCTGATGTCTGCCACATCACGAATTAAACCCCAACAACTGTGTGTGTGTGTGTGTGTGTGTGTGTAACAACAGGTGACTCGTGTGGTTTTAAAAATACTTGAAGCTGAATAGAAGTGTGTGTATAATTGATCCAGGCCCCTCTAGCTGTGAGTTCTTTGTCAATCACTAGTTGCATTACTGAGGATGATACTCACTTTTAATAATGGTCCCTATTTGAACAGTAATTTTAGATATGCTCATTGTCAATGCGATGACATTAGCACACAGTATTACAATTGTGATACATTTCTAACATACCGACCCACAGCAAACATCATTTTGGACAAAAAAATAAATCATTTTTGTCAAACTACAGGTCTTTCAAACACTCAGAAAAATAAACATGTCTCTCATTTTACTATTTTTTTTTCTATTCGACACAGTTTTTTAAAACATCAACCTGACATGTCAGAAGTTTTTTTTGTTTTTTTTAAATACACGGGACTTCAAGAACCTCAGTCCTGTGGTCTAACAGGCCGAGTTAAACCACAGGATTAATACAGCATAGTTTGTAGAGGTAGGACAACAAAGAGGGGAAATAAAGAACTCTGACTTTCTTTGAAAGCTACGAAGTCAGTAATGCAGTTAACATTTAAGTGGACAGTTTGTGGAGAAAATGAGCACTTTGGGAAAAGCCCTTTCAAAAGAAACGATGACACATTTACCATGTTCATCGTCACACCTAAGACATACCTGACACTGCCACAACCCAGTGAGGTCAATAAAACATCGTCTTTGTTAAGTAAGAAAATAAATTCAAAGAAGCTGACTGTTTCTTTTTCTGCTTCAACAATAAAATGATTTATTTAAATGCAATTTTATTCATTGTTTGAATGAACCTTGACAACATGCAGTGCTCAGTCAGGATGGGGGTTCTGTAAAAACAACAGACATACTATGAGCAGAACAACAGAGTAATGACCCTCAGTGAGAAACGTGTCTATTTAAACAGCATAAAAGTAAGTAAGATGATGTAATTTTCATTATTCATCCAAGTAGATCTTGAACTTGTTACGTATTTACTGAGGCTTATTACAAAAACCTTAATGTGAACTGTTACTCGTCATCTCTCACTCACTCTCTTCCCGCCTGTCATCACAGTATTGAGCAGCTCTTGGCTGAGGTGGTCCAGCGCAGCCAGTTCAACTTTTGATCGCTATACGGCGGGTAGCGCAGGGCGTTAAGTCTTTCCAAAGCCCAACCACGCAGCATGACTGCTCGCCGGTGAGTGAACGCTTCAAAGCCCCAGTGACCATGGTAGTGACCAAAACCACTGTTTCCTGGATGGAAGAGTGAACACTGGTTATCCATACGACTGCATCTCCTACATCTCTTTCTTAGTATCCCAGCATGACACATACCTACACCTCCAAAGGGCAGGCCTGGCAGGGCCATGTGGATAATGCCGTCATTAGAGCAGAATCCTCCACTGCTTGAATTTTCCAGCACCTTCTTCACCACCTTAAAGACATGATGACAATGTAGCTAAAAGACTAAATGTTACAGCAGAAAGTGGAGGTTGCCGAGTTCTGTGTTCTTACAGAGGATTCGTCTGAGAAAACATAAAAGGCCAGAGGCTTCTCTTTTCTTTTGGCTAAGTTGATGCTTTCCTCCAGAGACTCAATAGTGAGGATCGGCAGGATGGGGCCAAAGATCTCCTCCTCCATTAGAGCATCATCTTCAGCTACATCCACCACCACTGTGGGAGCTGTGGAAAGATTGACAAAATATTCTTTTATATGTGCATTTTTTTCAGTCAAGGAAATTCTGACATAAGCTACTACTTTATAGAAAATAGTTCAAATTTTTACAGCTTTCGTCACCGATGGAAAAACAAAGAAAGAAGACGACCACAGAAAAAAAGTGTGACAAAAAAAAGGATGCGAGGAATGAGGTCAGATGGAGGCAGTCATGATCCGTAAAGGTTGCAGTCGAAAGAAGAACAACATATGATCTCCCTGACAAAAGTAGTTATGACTCTTTCCTAAGATAATTTGTTTTATTCATCAACTCTTCTCAGATCTGCTGGTTGTTTGTTCCATGTTGCTGGCAGGAAAGTTGTAGAGCACCCTCTGGTGGAAATACTTTGCAAAATCAACATTCATAACTTGGTTGAAGGGTGTTTCTGCTGTCTCTTCTTTACTTTTTGCATTCTCATTTAATCACTCGTCATAATAATTAACCTCCTTATAGCTAATATCAGCCGATATCTCAGCCTCATCAAGTCACTGGTCACACTCTAATTTAAAGACTGCATTAAGAACAAGTGAGACTATTACATTACCAAAAGTATTCACTGTTTCGTCCAAGTAACTGAATTCGGGTGTGCCAATCACAGATGGATAAAATCAAGCACTTCGCCATGCGGACTGCATTTGTGAAAGGATGGGTTGTTCTCAGTGAACTGCAGTGTGGTACCGTGACAGGATGCCCCCTTTGCAACAAGTCCAGTCATGAAATTTCTTCACTACTAAAAATATTCCACAGTCACCTGTGGCCTTATAACACAATGGAAGTGATTAGGAACAACAGCAAGTCAGCCACAAAGTAGTAGGCCGTATAAAATAAAACCTGAGGTGCACAGAGGTAACCACCTTTCTGCCGTTACCATTACAGACCCCCAAACTTCATGTTGCATTCACCACCACCCTCCCACTGGTCTCTAAAGCAGTGGAGATTTGTTCTCTGGAGTGACAAACCACACGACTATGCCTGGCAGTCTGGACAAGTCTGGGTTGGCAGTTGATAGGAAAATCGGTACGTGGCTGATTGCATTGTGCCAAGTGTAAAGTTTGGTGGAGGGGTAATTATGGTGTAGAGTTTCTCAGAAGTTGGGTTCAGTCCCTTAGCTCCAGTGAAAAGAACTCTTAATGCAGACCCAGATATTTTGAACAATTTCATGCTCCCAATTTTGTGGGAACAGTTTTGGGATGGCTCCTTACTGATTGCACACCAGTGCACAAAGCAAGGTCCATAAAGATATGGATGGGTCAGTTTGGTGTCTAAGAACTTGACCGCCTTGCACAGAGTCCTGACCTTAACCCTAAAGAACACCTATTCTTATGCAAGTTAGCTCTGCAAAGGTTAGGCTGACGTCATTTTCAACCATATGGACTGAAATTGGAATGTTACTCGAGTTCAAATGCATGTTAAGGCAGACAAGCAAATACTTTTGGCAATATAGTACAGGTCTCAAAGCTGAAAGCCAATAAGAATGTATTTTTCTAGCTAAAATCGGTGCAATGCTAACTCTGGGCTGGGAGAGTACTTTTTCCACCACAAGAATTTTACATGTGAAACTGCTGAATACACTTTCCCTACATCAATGGGCAAAAAAGACTGTCGAGTTCCTCTTTTTGCATTTTCCTTGAAACATTAAATAAAAATGCAATCTATACCCCGATCAGCCACAACAATGAACAAAAACTAGGAGTTAATAGTTGTTAAAAAGTAATGTTCTGTGGAGAAATCCTGGGTCCTGACATTGATGTTTATTTACCTTGACTTGTACCACCTACCTAAACTTTTTTGTAGACCCAACACATCTTGACCTTGGGAATGGCACTCCCCGATGGCAGCAGTCTCCCCCAGTAGGACAATGTGTCCCATCACAGCAGAAAAACAAACAATTTAAAGTGTTGACCTGGCTCCACACTTTCCAGATCTGAATCCAAGTGTGCACCAATGGGAAAGGCTGGAACAAACCTGATCCATAGGTCCTACCCTGCAACGGCCAGGACCCAAAGGATTGGCTACCAATGCCCAGATACCAGACAGATATTACTCAGCTACCCCGCTAGGGTCAGAGCTGTTTGGTGGAAAGAGAGGACCTATACAATATTAGGCAGGTATTCTGTTGTGGCCGACTGGTTTAAAATTGTATGCACTGTTTATTTCAAAGTAAATGTATACCAGCTAGCTGAGAATAATCCTAATATACGGCATTATGCTAAACACGAAACTCCACCTTAAAATGCTTTTTAACCTACCTATGTACCTATCCTGCTCGTCGTGCTCTCCTCCCACAACAACCTTGCCCTTGGTACTGTTGAGCAGTCCCATCAGACGAGTCCAGTGTTTAGGTGTCACAATGCGTGACATATCGGGGCTCTTCTGAATGTCACTGCCGTAGAAGTCCTCCAGGACCTGGCGCAACGCAGGCAGCAGGGCATCACGAGTGGCTGTCGAGCACAGAACGTAATCTGGCGCCACACAGCTCTGGCCAGCATTGAAAAACTTGGCCCACACCAAGCGGCGAGCAGCGGCGGCGGCATCCACCCGGCCATATATTAAGCAGGGGCACTTGCCTCCCAGCTCCAAGGTCACTGGGGTCAAGTGGACTGCAGCAGCCTGGAGGACGACGCGTGCCACAGCTTGAGAACCTAACAAAGACGGGTGAAGAGTCAGTTCCCAAAACAGAAAAGGATCGTCTACGTTCCAGTGTTACTAAGCCAACCAGGGAAAAGAGGAGAAAATTGTGTCCCTTTACAATGGAGGACACTATTGACATGCAGTATTAGACAGTTCATAATTAACTCATAATCATCTAAACCTGTAAATAGTACAGTGAAGTTTTGGGTCTTGGCTATGTCAGATTCTTGACATTCGAGTCATCTGATGCATACCCGTGTACTCTTGAGGTTTTTACCTGTGTAGAAAATGTGGTCAAATCGATTCTTCAGAAGGGCTTGGGTCTCCTTCGCTCCACCACGAACAACTGCATAACAGTCCTGTCAACAGTCCAATCGTCATTGTCACATTCACAGTTGTGAAAAAGTCATTTGTCTATGACTACTGGTTGATATTATCATTTATATGCTAACAGTTATTTCACCTTAGACAGATATTTGGGCAGGAGCTCTGTTATCAGATTGTCTGTGGCGGCGCTGACTTCAGAAGGCTTGATGACCACACAGTTTCCTGATCAAAGATATCAACAACAGGCATGTAAAGTCACAGCAGTTACATTTCCATGTATATAAAATCATTCGATGGACTCAGAGACTCGTTGCCACACTTGCGAATTCTATCAGCTCACTTTAAATCTCCGTTTCGCTCTTACTTTTAGAAATATTACCAAGTCGAGTTCCATTGTGTCACGCTCTAAACTGTTAGTCATCACTTTATTTCATCACATCTGAATTATTGTACTTCATTGTTCACTTGTCTTAACAAAACCTCCCTCAAACATCTGTGGGTGGTTCAGAACGCTCCTCCCATGTCACACCAACACACCCCTCCCCTCCCGGTGACATTTTCCCTGAGCTAGTGATAAATCTCTGAAGTTAACTCACTCCAAGCACCCGCTTTTAAATTATTGTCATCAATTTTAAAGTTGCCTTTAGGAATTAGTTTTGCTAAAAGCATGTTTGCGGGCACTACCTGCAGCAATGGCTCCAATCATGGGTACGATGAGAAGCTGCATGGGGTAGTTCCATGGCCCGATGATCAGCACAACTCCTAAAGGTTCCCTCTTTACAAAACATTCATCAAGCTTTGTGGCCTGAACAACAGAAAACACAAAATAAAATATGCATCAAGAAAAGGCTTTTCAAAATGCAGCACATGCACAGATATATGAAGATAGTCAGTAAAGTAGACACATTCATTTTTTTCTATTAAACAATAAAAACAGTCTGAAAACTACATGTGCCAAGGAGGCGTTGGCCATAAATGTTATCTCGCAAACAATAGAAAGCAGTATGCAGAATGCACAACACATGTCAGTATTACTTTATGTTGTGCCGTTTTAAGAGTCCCCTTCCATGGTACCCTTAAAAACAAACACTTTCTAGAGAGGAGTGGGAATTTATTTGGAGACCAGTGCGGGTCACCGTCTTCACCTACATGGATATGAGGCCCAGCCAAAACAATTCAGCTTAGCTGGTTTATCCAGCGCCAGCCTTGTGTAGAAATAAAGCCGCTGTGCGTGTTCAAGGGGCTGACTGGTGGAAGTCAAACACGCCGTATTTCAGTCTGTGCTCTGTTTAACACTGGTTTCCTATTAAACACGTTCAGAGTGGAGTTGCTACAGTCATTCTCATCATTCTGCACTGGTGAATTTCCTTTTGGCTGAAACGTCATTAGGAGCTAAAAAGACGAGTTTTTTGTTTTATTTGGTCACACACACACTATTAATAAGTCATTTTTTATTTTTTTTTAACTTACCAAGTTTTTGCTCACATACTCTGGCTGCATCCAGCTTGTGAGGTTACTGAGGGCGCAATGGAGCTCATTCATCACTATTTCAACCTCAGACAGGATGGCCTCGAATTTTGGCTTTTGTGCAACGACAGCAAAAAAAAAAATAATTAGTGCTTATTTAAGAACAGGAAACAAAGCATAAACTACTAATAATATCATTGGTGAATTTAATCACTAAATCAAAACTATTCTCACTGTGGTGTTTTTTTTAAAGATGTTAACCACTAGTGTACAGTTGGATTACAGGCTTTAAAATAAACTGTCATGATTGCAACATCATCATGACAGCATGACAAGCAAAAGCCTGACGCTTTAGTTGCATAACTATGTGTTGGCGAATTGCAGTCATGTGTTCATGCTTTGTGTGGAACACGTGAGCCCAGTGCTGTACCTTTGTGAGGTCTTTGTGCAGCGCATTTACAATCTGCTCCTCGTTGTCTTTGATCATGGTCATTAGGTTGGTCAGCTGTGTCCTGCGAAACTTCTCCGGTATTGTGACACCTGATTGAAACGATGTACGCAGCCTTTCCAAAACCTGACTCTGACTCTCCATTTTTTCAACCTTCACAAAAAGAAAAAAAAAAAAAAAAAAACAAGGACTGTTTTCCTTGGAAGCTGTAACAGGCAAATGCTTTGTGAAAGGTGGACAATAACTTCTAGATTACTTATTCCTACTCAGAATAATGAGAAATGTTACAAAACTGTATTAGGTGAATTATGAATTATAGGGTAGGTATGGTGTGTGTATGAAATATGCATTTAAAAAAGTCAACCACTGCACTGCCTTTCACAAACTGCTCCTGTTGGTCTTTTGCCGGTGTTGTGCCCAAAAGTGATCATCTGCCAGAAACTGATTGCCGTCCTCGGGAGCGCGCGCAGCTGCTTAAAGCTGCAGCGCCCGGATTCACTTCCGTGCAATTGATATAACGTGGGGGAAAAAACCCAAAGACATTAATGCCTTTATTATTAGGCAAAGGTCTGCATTTATGGAACTTTAACATTTATTATAACCGAATTATGACGCTTATCAGAAGTTTGTTTTCAGTGTGTAGCGCAGTCACGAATGACTACACGCATCACGATGGAATAATTAATGCCTACAGGTTCAGTATCTCTACTCTCGTTGTTCATATTTGATATAAGACTGTGGAATAGTAGTTAAAACAATAAAGACCTATTGTACCAGTATCACCATGACTCTGTCTTGTTTGTTCAGAATAACGACTGAGAACATGGCATTTTAGCGCTACAGAAAAGTGATTGTGGCCTATAACTTGTCACTGAAACAATATTTCTTTTTCAAACTTGTTGGATATATTCCCGAATGGTTACACGTGATATATTATACCCCAAACAGTCTCTAAGAACTGCTGAATAACTTTTAAAAGAACATTAATACCAATAATATGTCATTTTCAACCTGCCAAAAAGTGATTGTGGCCTATATCTTGTCACTGAAACAATATTTCTGCTTCAAACCTGTTGGATATAATCCAAAAGGATCATATGGTATGTTCATCGATACGTTCATCGAC
>VUQR01010113.1:22733-36772 GCA_015108515.1 Hemichromis elongatus | reverse complement strand
ATTACAACCAGGGAAAATTGGCAAGCTTAGCTCAGAGAAAATAATTTTCATGAAGGAAGAAAATTTAGTTTAGTTTGTCAACCAAGTAATCAATGACGAGATTAATGAAATATTATTCGATTCTATTGTAATCCAATAATCTGAATTTGGATTATTAGGAGGTCGTGTGAATGCAAGACTTATTTTTGCCCTCCAGTATGGGTAGCAGATGAAACCAAAGGTGGGAATGGTCTAAGATGATTGTCTCGGATCAGTTTTGGGATACATAAAGAACCCTGTCTGTATTGTTTTGTACTTGCACGAAATACATTGAATTTGTGTACACATTTCTTTTCCTATCAGGATTCCAACAATTTCAAAATTGTTGGAATTATCAATGTCGAAGAGTAAAGTCAGACTTTAAATTCATCATGGAATCTAAATCATCCGATTAGCTCGAGTTTTCAAGATAATCAGATTATTTTTCTGCACTGGCAGTGTGTTCATCCCAAACAGACAGCCAGTGCAGTGAAAACATACCTGGATAGAAATACACACACACACACAGGAACACTAGCCCCTCCAGAGCCCGGGCCTCAACATTAGTGAAGCAGTGTGGGATGATCTTATCACAGAACAGAACAAATAATTAAATAAAAAAACACAACCAAAACTAAAAGAAGAGCTTTTAATGTCAAGAAGCCTGGAGAACTATTCCTAAAAATGACTTAAAGAAAATACAAGAAAACTCTTCAGAGTGTGTTTAGGCCGTGTTGGTAATGTTAAGGTGGGTCATACCAAATATCGTTCAAGGAGGGCTCTTTCTAACTCATTTTTGGCTGCGTTTACTGCATTTCCAAGTGTTTGCACATATTTGAATAAATTGCTGCACTTATATCTAGTTTTCTTAGCAAAATGTAAAGAGGGGTGGCTTTGTCCCAGCACTGTACTGTATCAACAGATGCAGACTAAATGACAAACAAGATTTAGGCTTAAGTTTAATTTTGTTTAGAAACTAAAATGTTTCAGTTTTGATCTCTGCTTTTTTTAAAATTTTTTATATAAACTTTATTTGGCATCATTTCAAAGTTAACTTAAAGTTATCAGACCACTACTCAGTGTAAGTTTCATGTCACAGTTACATTAAATTAACAGTAATGATAATTACACAAATCATTAAAAAAAAATTAAGCAACAAGTATGTAGAAGCTATTTAATTGAAATATCTGTGATGCCAACATGAAAAAGTTATCCATGAACTTTCAAATTGTTTTTTTTTTAAAAAGCACAAAAAAATTGTAAATCACATTTTTTTTTTTTATGATGCCAAATTAGTTATTTACTTTCATTCCTGAACATAGAAAAATAGTTTTAGTGGCTGAATGTTATGCTTGATTATTTTCTGACTTGTGTATAAAAATTTGGTTTCAATGTAGTAAATACAATAAATGTTTTAAATAAGTTTTTGACAGATTTTTAAAATACATGTGTTTTGAGTTATGATGATGAAGTTAATACTATAATAAAGAAAAGTTTCTCAGAGTGAGTTTTGTCACAGCTGATTTTTGTGTTTAGAGGGCTTTGAATAAACTTTATTTTGTATACACAGTGTGTAACATATATAAAGATTCCCAAAATATAAATGTTCTATTCCAAGGCATTAATAAAAGCATTTTAGGGATGACTGTGAAAAATTAAAAAAACAATAATTAGCTTGTAAATTATTAAATCTTTGCTAAATTCTGCTAATACAAATTTATAGCATTTTATATTCAATATCCTTTTTTCTCTGGAACCTTATGGGCATTGTCTATTTGCTCAAAACCAACCAAACTATCTTACTGGTCATGTGACTGATTTAAAATGTGCTTTAAACTGAACTCCTCTATATCTATAAACAAGTTGAGATGAATCATCATCATCATCATCATCAAAAAAGCTAACATTGGATAACACCTGTAGTACCCTCATCTCTCCAACAGATGCTCCCCTAATGCCATCTCCCCCAGCTCCCCTCAGAAACGAGGCAAACATAGATAATCCACCTTTTATATTGTAGATACATTTATATAATCGTTTTGTTTTCTTTTTTTTTAACAATGGAATTGCTCCGTCATACAAGATGACTGAAAAAAAAGCACACAATACAGTCAATAAACCAAACCTATAGAACATATGATTGTCACTTACTTGCGAGTCACAAAAAAAGTACATACCGCGAATAAATAATCTACAGAAATATGTACAATATGCACAACAAGAAATTCAATGGAAGTGCAAATAAAGCTTTGGATCCCTGCACAGGAAATAAGGTAAGCAAATGTGAGCCAGCTGTCCCCAACATACAGTATGAAGCAATAGTCATCGGGAAGTCATAAATTTACAGGACATCTAGTAACATTTAGGCTTTGAGCTCCTGCATTTAATGACTTTTAATAATGAATTGCGTGAAACAAAAATCTGAGAGAATAAAATGGACACATTACATTATGTACAGCGTATCGCGTTTCACTGAAAACTGGAGAGTTTTCAATGCTTGTCGTCCAATGCGCATCAAGGCAACAAACACGGGACTACAGGCAGAGACAGGGAGAAGTAGGGATCCAGAGAGAAGGCTGCTCACTGCAGAGGGAAAAAAACCCCACCAGAACTCATTGCACCTCTGCTGGCTTCCTTAGCTTGTAGTGACTGAAACATTCTGTGATAATTAACACTGTACAACTCTGCTAACTTTCCCATCTAAATCGAGAAGAAGAAGAGGGAAGAGAGCTGGTCAAAGGAGGTCATGTGTGCACGTCACTCTTGTCGGGTCGGTAACACACACTCTTAGCATAATGCACACATGTGAGCTGCAGTTGTCTGTAATGTCCCAAATTAAGAAGTCCTGCTGGGTGCGGTAGCTCCAAGTTACCCAGAGTTCAAGTACTCCAGTGCCACTTCATAGCAAAATTTGTATTGGTCCTAGCAGGAAAGAAGAAACAGACAGAGGCATTAGTGAGACCAACTCTGGTACATCTCTAACAGTAATATACAGTACCTAGGTGGGAGTATTACCACTACCACAAGTCGTGAATGAATACCACAAACCCTCTGGGGATTTTGCTATTCCCAAAGGGCCAGTTGTTTATTTGATAACCACACCATTTAAATCCTATAACTCTGACAAAACATCAGGCTTTCAGCGCATTAAACAATCTCAGTTCTGCACCAGACTAAAAGTAATAAATAACTAACATCTGCAAATGGATGAGAAGGTGTTGCCTTTTTTTGCTTGTCACTCTGGAACACGCGTCACAGATGCAGATATACGGACCCCTGATCATTCGATCACCATCTTCACAATCTTCAAGTAGCAGAGGAAACTGTCAGATACTTCTACTTCATAAAAGTTGCAACAAGCAACAGAATAACGCATCGCTTCCTCTTCCACTTGCGGAAAACGTTTAAATAAATATGAGTTGATTTAATATGGTCCAGAGCTGAGTGTTTTTAGTGGGTCCTCTTGATTTTTGATTCCTGATTTTTGAGGTTTTTCTGTGCAGAAGGCTTCAAAGCTGTATTAATAGGAGTGAATTTTGACAACTTGCCATAGTTTATGTTGAGAGTTGTCAAACATACAACTCGCAGGCCTAGAAGTAGGCATTCAAATGATACAACACAGCCCACAATCTAGCTTTGAGGATGAGGAAGTAAAAACTAAAGAGAGGCTCTATTGGACGTCTTTTCATATTAAAAGGGAGTTTTTCCTTCCCACTGTCACTGCTAAGGGCTCGCTCATAGGGACTCATCTTATTGTTGGGAGCTATCTGTATCATTGTAGAGTCTTCACCTTAAAATATAAAGAGCCTTGAGGTGACTGCAGTTATTTGATGCTATCTAAACAAAACTGAATTGAATTCTTTGATGCAGGCATTATAGACGAGGGATCAGATGAGAAGTTCAAAATAGTTAGTTATTGAAGTCAGAAATAAGCAAAATACTATTGCTCTTTAGTTTCATATCATACAGTTGTAATGCACAAGTGAAAGGTCCCAGGACACACAAACTGGGAAAAATCAGGAAGGGTGTAAAGCCAAATGAAATATTTGAAGATAAAACTGCTGTGTTGATGCCCTGTAGTTAAGGCAGTAACTGAGGGTGGCTTTTTTAATTACTTTTTTTGTGACATTAATGAGTTTAAATCCCTGGTGTAATTCATACAAAACAATAGACAGTGCACAAGAGAGGTACAGAAGAGAGTGCAGGCAGGGTGGAGTGGGTGGAGACGAATATCAGGGGTGATTTTTGACAGAAGGGTAGCAGCAAGCGTGAAAGGGAAGATGTACGAGACAGTAGTGAGATCTGCTATGATGTGTGGTTTGGAGATGGTGGTACTGACATAAAGTCAGGAGGATGAACTGGCAAAGCTATAGATGTTGGGATTTTTATTGGAAGTGACCAGAACACACAAGTTTAGAAAAGAGTACATCAGAGGGACGACCCAGGTTGGGTGTTTTGGAGACGAGTTCGACGGCCAAGGCTGAGATGGTTTGGGCATGTGCAGAAAGACAATGTTTGTTCGCTCTGTTTCTTCAGCTTTCATTATACCTACTGTAGATTGTTTTATATTCCCAACTGGTACTGTGAGAAACTTAAAACAATATTCTGATTTATGAAGACTGAATTCCCCACCACCACCACCACACGTTCAGCTCCTGCAGTGTCCCTCACCAGTAGGTCCACCATGTTGGGCTTATTATTCCTCAGTGTCTTGACAGCGTGGAAAACATCCACAGAGCGCTGGTGTTGAAGCATCTCGCACACAATGCTGATGGCACAGAATGTCCCACTGCGGCCACCTCCATTCCTATGATTGTGAGAGAAAAGTTACATATTCAAAACGTAAATGTCATTTAAGCAGAGTTTAAAAGAAAAGCTAGAGGTGACAATAAAAGCTCACAAAAGGCTGAGGTGCATTTTGATGCATTAAAGGCTTTTAGTCAGTAGGTGGAGATGTTTCATTTTTAATACCACCAGTGAATGAAGTTGGAAACTTACAGACAGTGGACCACAGTGCGCCCCTCTCCCCCGTCGTACTCCTCCTGCCACTTGTCCACCTGTCGAATGAGCTTGAGGAAGGAGCGTTTGGACATAGGCGTGTCTCTGTACATGGGCCAACCCAGGAACTGGAACTGCTGCACCATCCGGTAGCCATCCTGAGGCTAGAGGGGGGAAGGACAACGGTTATCCCAGGTTAATACACACATGTAGGGGGGGGGGTAATCACTGTTGTGTAAAGATGCAATCAGACTGCAAAGATGCAGGGAGGGTGAAGCTAAGCTTTATCGGAGGCTGGATAGAGATGGTTAAAGGGCGCGACGAGTCGAAGAGATGAGCGTGCAGATAAGACAGGGTGATAGATGAGCACAGTTGCTGCTGGAGACAGATAGTTAAGCAATCTAGGATACAGACACTCTAAATCACACTCAGACGAATCGATCAATAACACTTGTCTGTGATCATGTGTGATTAGCTTGTAGTGCACTTAACATGCTGTAGGTGCCTCTGCCGGCCAGAGGATGTTACAGCACGTTAATATGAGGAGCGATTATTGACAACAGAGAGCAGGCTGTTGGGATAAAGAGCTTACACAGGTGACTGCAGGTGATGCCGGCATGGGTCAGGTGCCTGTCTATGCAGTGATGTCTGGTAGCTCAAAGTTAAAGGGTCAGTACACGCCATGTTGTGATCTCCCTTTGAGGGTTCTCTCTCGATTACAGCAAAAATGCAATTGAACTCGATTTGTGATACTTATTTAACTCATATAAAAAACAAACAATTTTAGCTTCAATTTCATATGAGTTATTTCTTTATTACATGTAGTTTAAATGTAAAGGGTTCTCTCTAGGGGACCTCTGTGAATCACCCTAAGGGCTCACTCCAAAATAAATCTGGAGTGCCATAAGATTATACAAGAGACACAAAATAAAAGCAAATGTTTTTCTTGCTTCTTTTTTTTAAGTTGTGCACTGTCTTGTGGATACATTAGATTCCACTTATAAGAAGTATGTGTTGGTAGTTTTTGTTCAGCATCACCGTGTTCTTGTTCAACCCCAAAATGTGTTAATTGACGGGAAAACCTGTTTTCTGCTTTTTTTAAACTACATGTGAAAAAATTCTCAAGCTGTCTAAGAGACAATTAACTTGTGGCAATCACACCTCCATCCAGTCAACTGGTGCAGTGGCATAGTTAAAGAACACAATGGCTCTGCCTCTGCACAGCTTGAACGGACAGGCCGGCGTATGAGTGGGACGTGTGAGGTGTGCAGTCACAGAATAAATTGGCTTCACAGCAGGGAAGACAAACAAGTTTCAAAAGTTACAAATAAATGGGCAGCAAAGCAGAAAAAAAACAACTACACGTCAGCCCGATCACACAGAATGCTTTTTTTGTTTGTGGCTTGTCCATTTTGCGTTACCGTACCCGAGCCGCATTGTAGATCCGGAATATTCTGCTGATGATGTCCTCTTCCAGATCAGCAGAGACAAACTCCACCTGGATGGGTCCGTGGCGGTGGACTCCGTTTTCTGGCCAGTACTGTGGGCACAACTAAACCAAATAGGCATGTACACACACGCACACGCACGTTGACATATAGAAAAATGCATGTAAACGAGCACACAGACAAATCAACACAAGAACACACAAGAAAAGGAAAGATGACTTATTAGTTTCAGATCCAAACTATGCTGACTAAATACAGTGACACTGATGTCAGCTCCTTTTATACACTTGATAAAAAAATTAAGGAAGTCTGAAGGCAAAGTGACACAGTACAATAGGCAGAGTCAAAAGAGGTGAATTCATTCAATACAAAGTACTTTTCTTTTTCAAACTTAACATTGAACATTTTTTTTCACGTTTGAGAACATTCAATAAAAAAAAAGAAGAAATATATTCTTGATAGTGCAAAAACTAAACACAGGTGTGCTCCAAGTATGGGAACTTTCTCCTAATCAAATAACCTTTTGTTCAACATATCAAACTGAAATTTCTCAAAATCTTTGGGTAATTCTTTTGCCCCTCCTTAGAAAACATGCACATTCTTTGTTCCTTAAAAGCAGTTAAAAAGAAGTGATTCATGTCTAAGAAGAAAAAATGTCATCAAAGGCAAGTTTATCAAAAGATTGATTGATGGAAAGATAATTCATTGGCAGCATTTTTGATGAAAGAAATGAAATGTTCCTGTCTTTTTTCCTGGTATACTCCTACAGCCCAGGCACCCCTACAAGTGGCTAAAAAAAATTCACAACAACAAACTTGACAAATTTCATTTTCAGCAAAATTATGACATCCTTTTGACTCACATCATTTCCAGCCAAATAAAGTTTACATGTTTAGGTTGAAGCTGCAAGATGCAGTTAAAAAAAGTCGCCTGTCATAAGAAACTAAGGCCACACCCATTTCCCCTCAAGGCTGTCTACTTGGGTAGTTTTGTACCACTTTTAGCACTGACACTGCTTTTAAATCACTCTGCCGATGTCTCGTTATGAACAGCTGCACTTGTTGTGGGTCAAAATAGTCACCATTCAACTTTTATTTTATTTTTGGGGGAAGAGAACAAAGTGGATAGGCAGGGAAATTTGGCAAGTAGGGTGGATGTAGAGTGAAGATTTGTTGCTGTGGCCTTTTCAATGCAGTGTGAATGGACCAACAGTGTCATGCTAGCACTGCCACGGCATAGAGTGCGCCTAAATCAACTTCCCTCTCAGATGCCTTTCTCTGACCCCAGGGAGGCATTTATGGAAACCAGCCCTTCACGTGCAAACTCCGGACTTGATGCTCAATCTTTAGGCGAGGACACTCATTCTATTTATTCTCTGAAAACCGCTGTTGGGCATCTGGGGCATAGTCAGAAATCCAGCTCTTATCAGCAGTGATTGTAGACACAAATGTTTGGTCAGCTTGACACAGAAGATTGGGTGTCAGAGCAGGACTTTGAGAGGATGATAAAGATACCAATCCTCCTGGAGGGCATGCAGGGTTTCATAAGCAGCTGACCCTGAACAAAAGATGGGTCAAATGTGGAATGGGCCTGATTGACAGTGTATCCAAACTTTTTGATCTCTTATTGTAAAATAAATACAAGCTTTTGTAGTTTCAGATGGACAAAGCAACTATTTTGTTCATGTTTTTTGGGGGTTTGCAGTAAAAGACTGATTCATCAATATTCAATCAATAGATTGTTTCAAATAAACACTAATCAGCAGTTGTAACTCTAATTACTTAAGCGGCAGTTATCAATATTAAGAGTGACTGCTCTTGTGCACGGAGCAGTAACCCCGTAGGATAGCTTCGTAAAAGCAGTAAAAACCCCTCCATTTCCGCTCCTTTATGAGAGAAAGCCCAGTTAAGAACTTGCACCTGTGGAGCACGGCGCCAGCCTCACAGCTCTAAATCAGACAAATGGAAGCTTACACACAAATGGACACGTCTTGCATTGACAGAGATGTCATGTCACTAATGCATGTCACAGCCATAAACAATCAAGGGGGAGAAAAAAAAAAGGGACCATCTTGGAAAAATGCAAATAACAGACCTCAACACGGGAATGCAGACGGACACGGAAATATTCGCTTACTTTGTGTCTCTTACACACAAAAGCAGAAGCACATATGCTGTCTGTGTGGCAGCTTAAGCACCACTTTCTGCCTTCCTTTTAGAGCCCATCAAAACTTGACAAATTCAACAGATGCAAAAACAAAGATGTTGATGGAGAAGATGGTAAACCTCCCTCGCCTCCATCTACTCCTCACCCTCCACCCACCCCCTTCCTACCTTCCCACCTGCGCTGCTTTCTTGGCTTGCTGATGGGCTGGCTACAGTGAGAATATTGAATGAAAGGCCTTTTCTATCCAGCCAGTCAGCCAGGCAGTCAGTCACCTAGGGAAAGGGGATTTGGATGGGGAGAGCAGCCTGGCTTCAGGCTTTGATCCCCGGGTGTTATGACAGAGCCTCGGGCTGAGAAATCTGGAGACTCTCTTCCACAGGCCTTCTTTTCTTCGTCTACTTTTACAGCAAGTCCTCTTCCACTCTGCAGTATATACCTTATTTCAAGCATATTCAGTATTCATACAAATATATAGTATCTCTAACATAGATTCATCCCTCAGGGTTTCACTGGATTTATACGTGACCAAAATAAAATGCAAGCTTTTAAACGGTTCCCAGCGATGTCCTTTTCTGCAAATTTTAGATTAAAAAATTCTCATAAAAGAACTCATGTTTCATTTGTTTGTGGGTAAAATTTCTGCAGTATCCCTCCGTGATTTCATTTACACGAGTTTATTTATGCAAATGTACTGGGTCGGGTTTACCTGTGCTGGGTCGACGTCATTGAGCATTACTATGGATGTGCAGTGGTAGTCCAGCACCAATCTCCAGAAGTCCTTTACTGTGTTTGGCAATGGGTGCTGTGTCACTATGAATGCAGAAGGCTGCTTGTAACTCTAGAGGGAGGGAAGAAGAAGAAAAAGAAAGAGCTGATGCTGAATAGACCTTGTGCGTGCTTTTGTGCAACACTGTCAAGAAGAAAACCCATTTCTAAAACGACCTCCATCTCTCAACCCGACTTCCTGCTGAGAGCAGTTTTCTAATGGAGATTCCATGTCTGGGGAGATTATTTTAGGACAGAGCACTTTTAATGTGGTTTCTGGCTCCCAAATGTAGCCCCGGTAGGGACTGAGACAATCCTGTACCTGAAAGGTCACCTGCTCAATCCCAGGACGAGCCAAAAAGTCCATCAGCGAGCATATGTCTTGTCAAGGTGTTCTTTGTTAGGTCCCCTTAAAAATTGCTAGACATAGCATTTTCCATTGTTTCCTTAGATGTTTCTTAGATACTGACAGATAAGTGCTTAATTAGAAGTGACAGCAATGCAGAGATATTGTGAAGTCTTAATTTTGTGGCAGCAGCTCTTAACTCAACTCCGGTAAGTCATAGGTGGCTGTAGTCCAAGTTAAAAGTCTCAATGAGTCAAGATGGCAAGTCTTAAATCTGAATGCTGACTTACCAGACTCTATATATACTGCATCTAAAATCCAACATCCCACAAACTTACTCTTCACTTCTGTCTTAGACATTAAAAATAATATAATAAGATATTTTTTTTAAAAACTTGGCAACATTTAAAAGTTACATAAAATATCAGCATTGTATAGCATGCTTAAATACCAGCATGTCACAGTTCTGCTACGAAAAAATGCAAAATAGCAAAATCTCAACAAACAACTAAGTGCTACTTTATCACTTTAAAATTACAACGATGAAATCAGCAAGTTGAACTGAACTGGAATGCAAGCAAACAGACTTTAAAGCATAAAATGTTTGAGCCTTACATCCATTAGAGCAGCATTGATGTAATTGGAGCTCTCGCCGTCGATGGTGATCAAGAAGGGAAGGCAGCGGTCCGGAGGTAGGACGTCCATGCAGCGGTTCTTCTCGTGGTTCCTTGGCAGCAGGGCGATGCTGCAGTCTTCCACCCGCAGCGTGGGAGTCACCATATTGAGTGTCTTTGAGATTGAAGCAGAATTACATGGTGTCATGCTGACGCAGGAAGGTAGGCACTTGGGTTTTGATTGCGCTAATGATCTCCCAATATGGTAATTAACAATGCAATTCTTTGATCAGTTACATTAGCGATAGCGTCGACTCCACTGAAGTGACTGGGATGAAACTTAGCATTTTAATATAACTGATTACTTACTATATATAAATTTGTGATGCAGTAAGTTTATACGCAGAATTTATTTAAAGGAACGACACACTTGAGATAACACTTCATCATGATTTTGCACACACTGTATGTCCAAATATGTTAAAAAACTCCTCACCCTGAACTCTTCTTTAATGGGGCTGGAGTTGGTCTGCGGGTCCAGGCGGTTCATGTCATAGTAGACGGAGCGGAGCTGACTCGCAGGAATGGTGGTGTCGCCACAGAGACATGCCTCCAAAATGGCATCGTGGATGAAGACATACTGCTCCTGAAAAAAACAGCATCCTCATTGCGCATCCATCAGACTTCTATGACTTATGACAGAAGACAAGATTTAACAAGAAAGAAAGAAAATGTTTTTTTGTATTTTTTTTATTGTTTATTTCTACCATTGCTATAAGCCGAAATATGTGAGCCAGGGTTTTCCTCTGTTTTTGCTAGACAAATTCAGTGACCTTTCCACGACCTTACCGGGATTAAGCTTTACCCCCCACGGCAGTTTCTGCGTCTAATATTTGTCATTGTCTTTGTTCAAAGGTTACAATACATATTTTTGCATTTTTTTGTTACACAGCTTATTTAATTCTCTTATAAAACCCAGAATTGTATGACATTTTCAAAACCTTAAAATATTTAGAAGCCTAGCAGAAAATATTTTCATGAATGACTTGACCTTTTCCATGTTTTTTTAGGATCCTATGAAATCTCAGTGAACTTATTAAGGTTAGGATTTTATCATGAGTATTGCTATAATCGTCACGGGAAGGTTAACGGTTGGTTCTTATATAAAAACGAAAATAAACAAACAAACAAAACCCCAAAACCCACTGTGCTTGATGCCGTGTGGTCTGAAACATGAAATCGTAACACATTTCCTCCTCCTCAGTCAGTCAGTCAAGCAGTGGACACAGCTTGAAGCTTGATGCAAATCTATTCTGAAGTGACATTTCCAGCTGACACTTCCCTGTCACTTTGTACCAAAATCCACACACATGCACAGGGGTCAGATTTACAGATTGAAAGAGAAACATGTGTTGCCATTTGTAAAGTTTAAAGCAGAACGTGAAAAGTTGACTATCCCTGAGCCTGGGTCAGTGGACCAGTTTTGTTATGGTTCTCCAACCCGAACCCGCAGATTGATAGAGCTTATCTGAGCTCATAATACTTAAACAACAACAAAGCATTTCATTTCCGTGGTTAAATTAAAGCATGGTAGGATGGTGGCGTGTGGCCGCGGGGCTGAGGAGCTGTGCCAAACCAGCCTGAACACCTGTGAGGGGAAAATAGACACATACACAGAATTTGAAGGTCACTGAACTTGAGGAGAGTGACTCAGGGTGAGCAGCCTTTGGTCTCCAGTTGCTCAAATCCCAATTCGGACGTCAGCGATGAAACATTTGCCCATTAAATCCAATGACGCTTGTGATTTAAAGGGAATTACGGTGAAATGATGCATTCACAGAGACTATGGACACCTCCAGATGGCCGGGGTTCAGGAAAGCACAGAGTCTTTTGGTTGTCCACATCAGTGTAAAACTACAGGATGAGCCGGGGATGTTTTGAACCATCAATATGAGCCACATCGTCAACACTCTAAACACTTTTATTACAGCATGTATTGCCAAGCACGTGTGTTTACCACTTGAAGAAACAGTTAGGGTGTGCACTCCAGTAAATGTCCTTTGTGAGAAATTATCATTAAAAATGTAACAGTGGTGTGAATGGTAACAATAAAATCCACACTCCTGTTCTAGACATAAATATGTCAGCTTTGAATATGAATATAATTGTAATAATATTAAAAGCAAACTAAAACAAGTAGAGCACTTGCCTAACATCAGATTATGTTAATTATTTGTATTGTTTAATTACATAATGAATATATCTTTGCTTGAAAAAAATGTTACACTTGAACTGGCACTTGAAAGTGAATGATAGGAAAACATTCAGCTACTGTTTTATAAAGCTTTTACAAAAATAATGAGCATCATCAGTCACTGGGAAAATGCTTAAAACCCTCTCGTGGATCACCTAAGCTGCAGAATTAACGACTAATAAATGACAGGCGATGATTTATTTGTTCCAAATATAAAACATGCTTTTAATGACACTGCTTCTGGCTGGTATGAATTCTGAGCATTTGTTCAGGACCAGAGAAGCGGAGGCTCAATCTAAGAATTATTTATTGATACTAGTTCATCCACTTTTGAGGACCGCAACCTGTCATGCCGCAGTCCCGCAGTTCTGTATTTTACTGATGTCTCTGTGAAACACTGTTTAAACCAGTCATACAGTACCTCAGTCTGAACCATGTTGACCCTCCGTGAACGCAGCTCCCTCACACAGTTGTAAATGTCCACCACGCCCTCTCTCTCCGCCATGTCTAGCATGATGTCAATGACGATGAAACAGCCTGTCCGACCGGCCCCAGCGCTGCGGACAAACACAGATTTTTATTCATGAGAAGTGGAAGCATAGCTTTGTTTTTCACTCTAAGTTTAAAGAAATGTAACTTTTATGAGGTGGAATAAGATTAAATGATTTCCCTAACAATAAAAAGTTGAGCACACTAGGGTTTTACATCAACAGCTTTACTTGATCTGTTGCCAACATTAAGAGTGCCCAGAGGTCACTTATGTTTCAAATTGGCTATTTAATGCAGTGATTACCAAGCACCACAGGGAGACCAGCTCAACAGAATTAAAAAAAAATTAAATTACAATTTAATTAAAGAATTAAGTGGACCTGAACAAGTTAAAGCAGCAAAGCTAACATTAGGTTTAGGCGGCATATAGCTAACAGGGATGCATATATTGCTAAAAAGTAAAACTAAGTATGGTATATTACCAGCAGAAACTGTTTGCTAACAGTGGGGACAAACTATTGAAACTTCTAAAATATACACGGTTGAAACATTGTATTAGCTAAATATAAATAGTTTAAAATGTTAGCTAAAATGAAGTAAAACACTGAAGATTGTTGTAAAAACGGGGCCACCAGTTGAACATAAGCTAAAATTATGGCTTAACAGTTGCTAATAAAATAAAAAAATGAACTTAACATAATGGATAAAAGATAATTTCCCAATAATAAATGGATATTTGTTTGTGAATGATAGAAAAATAAAGGGAATTGTAAGCATGCTAGCTTGCTATCCGAGCTTGTAATTTTAATAAATGGTAAACCGAAGGGGTTTGTGAGCCCACCTGACAAGGATTGTTGGCAACCACTAATTTATATTGTTAAATAATGTTTTAGCAGTTATTGCTATCCCATAATTGTGACCTCCACTGTTATGTACATTGA
>VUQR01010113.1:8386-22713 GCA_015108515.1 Hemichromis elongatus | reverse complement strand
CAATATACAGTACATAGAGGTCAATCACATTTAACTTGTTGGGTACAGTACTATAAACAGAAATGGCAAATTATATTTAAAAACGTTAACAACATAACATCTTTCCAGGGATACTGTCCCAAATACTAATACACAGGTTTTAGAGTTTCCTCTTGGGTACAAATTGTTGGATTAAAACACTGAATGAAAACTTAACATACAGTTGTTTCAATAAATTGATGGACCAATCCTTTGCAAGCAAAAGTCCACAACATTACCGATGACCCATAAGACTTAGACAAGTCCAAAATATTGGTTACGAGGCAGTATTTAGTTATCCATATCTTACTGCTGCACTGTACCGCTATTAGTCTAATGACTATTGTATAAAAATATGCAAATCACAAAAATAGGTACACATGGGTTAGACAGAGCTAAAACACAAGTATCAACAAGAGTGCTTAGTTTGAGTGCACACCAACCTGCAGTGAACCACCATGGGTCCGGCATTGGTCATGGTCTTGGACTTGACTCTTCTAATAAACCCCAGAAGGCCGGTTGCGTGATATGGCACGCCGTGGTCCGGCCAGCCAGTGAAGTGAAACTGTCGGATCTCACGGATCTCATGAGCCCCTCTCTGGAGAACACAGTCATCAGTTTAAGCACACAAAGCATAGAGAATGTAGTGAGAAGAACACGGATGTGTGGCGTTTTTCTACAGTCAATACAGGATGAATTAAATATCAACACAATCTTCCTCATGACACAAGAAGGGTTTGTACAAAGTTTCATTATCTAGCAATGAATAGGACGTTCAAGGCCAGTGTAGCCATGGGTCTTCACCTACTGTAAAAGCCATCTGTCATGCTGATATTATACAATATGCATTGATTTAGTTATCGAGGCACTATGCATGTACCATAAAGAACAGTATATTCCTTTGTGTTATGTTGGTGTGAGTTTATTCTTTGCATAGAAATTGCCTGAGGATTTTATAAAATTTCACAGTAGAATGTAACACTTACAAGCTATCATATGGTAGAAACCAATATTTAAAGAGGAAAATCGAGAGTTATGAACGATTCTATTAGGTTACATTAGGTTAGGTTGCATATAAAAAAATGATAAACATTCATCCATCAATTTTATAAACATTTAATATATCAAATTTTTTTCAAATAGTGCTAGAGAAGCCTTATATATGTCTTTCTCCAACTATTCAGGTAGAAAAGCTACATCTGAAAAGTTATGACTGTATATATATCTGGAAAAAAGAAGTGTTTAAGTGTACCTTCTCTACAGCAAAGGTCCTGATGACATACTCTGACAGCAGCTCAGTCTCTATCAGCGTCACCTTGATGTCTCTGTAGATCTCCGTATCATCAGGCCAGTACTTACAGCACTTCACCTGAGAGTGACAAAACCGAGTGTTTTACACAACATCCTCACAAGCTGTATGCTAACAGCAATAAATTTATATTCACAATGCTCTACTTCACTGCACGCATTCATATTAGAATTTCTGCAAGTTGCCAGGCCATCATTTTTTCCAATAAAGATAATTGTCACATAACATTAGCCCCCCATTTGCCACCTGATATTTCAGCTTTTGAAGCATTTCTTTCAAATCAAAATGAGATTTGCTTCATATTAGTTTCGGCCCCCGGTCAAGGATCTGCTGTAAATGGGAATCTTATGTATCGATGGGAGAGTTCATTCGCACGTTATTGCTTTTTCATTCTCGTGTCGATAATGTGAAAATGAGTCTAAAGGTGGACTGTGCAAAAAAAACAGGAACAGAACAGTGTAGGTGCAATGGGGGTGTGTGATTTCTCCACCTTAAATTTTTGACTACCAGTGTGGAGAAATAGGATAAAACATAAAAAAAAAAATTGTGTACAACAATTAAATGAGGGAAATATAATGACAATCCAATATTGATATGAAATAATAAACCCTCAGCTGTTTAAAACAGATTTCCCAACAGAAATCTAAAACACCCCACTGGAAATATTACTTGTATTAGGTATCATAAGAGTGCAAAATTACCCCCCCTCCCCTTCCCAATTAAACTGTTGATACAGGGGTAGTAAGGCTGGTAATAGAGATTGAGATCACGGAGGTATATCAGAGAATGATAATTTTTGATGAGGTATAAATGCGACATCAGCCACAAGTAGATTCAATTTTCATTCCTGGCGTCTATGCGCTGATTACGAATGAAATGAGATTTTGGTTTGTGAAATGACACAGACAGAGGGGGACTTTAAGGTCCCTCTCTCTGACACCCCTGATGACTAATCCCTGATGACAATCACAAATCCACCGTCCGCTTCCAGCCAGATTGAATTAGGCAAAAGCCATTACCTTATTAGATCACTCTGTATCAGGCGCCTAGTTTGGGGGGGGAATTAGCCTTTGGGCTAAAATATGCCAGCATAGACACAGATGTTCTTTTGTGCGGGCACACTTATGAGCATGTGACCGAGTGTGCACAGGTCTTACACGTCTTCACTCATATGGATAGAGTGTATAGAAAAGAAGCACATGGAGCATCACCTCATCACACACATCAGCACGCTGACTTCCAAACCAAATCTCTCGTACATTAAAGTGTGCCGAGCACCGCCCCCGTGTGTAAAACCAGCGGGAGAGAGGCTGCGTGTGTTTCTGTGTGTGTGTGCCAGGATTTCCCAGAGTTCATCAGTGACTGTGCCGAGCAGATGGCCCACTGTGATATGGCGGAGTGATTTTATAGGGCCCTCTGTGGAGCTACCGTCACTGTGACCAACTGTGCCTACCGCCCGCCATTGGACAAGGATCATATAACAGACGGTTTGAGGGCCGGGGCCCGCCGAGTACGGCGCCAAAGCTAAGCAGGTGTGGAGAAGGTATGGGGTGGGGTGGGCTGGTCTCCGCTACTGTAGAGGAAAGGCCTAATGAGGTACCTAGAGATGGGGCTATGAATCATTATCAGCTCTGCTACATTTAAGCCCCACTGAAAATGCACATCAGCAAAATCAAGGTGTGCCTCTTTTTAAAGGGCTTTCAGTGTGAAAGTGTTTAAAATTCTTAGAGAAAAATCCCGTGGCAGTCAAAGCATTACACTGTACGTTAAAACCTTCATTTTCTCTTGATTATAACCTAACCAGGAGGAACTAAAGTGCGAGTTAAGTGGAACAAATTAGGACTGAAGCAGGGTTCTGGTTTTTTTTCCCCCCTGAGGCAGGCCACATGCTATAGTGAACAAGAAAAGTCAAGGCTTTACCATTAGTTTGAACATTATGAACTGTCCTCACTACTCAATAACAGTCCCCTTTTGTCCAGTGAGGACAGCATTAAGAGATGTTTCTGCTCGGAAGAGCCTGGAAGGAGCTGGCGGCTTCAGCAGAGTCTAATCTCCTGTTATAGAGCCACTGAGATGAAACAGTAGTCAGACGCCTGGATGCCTCCCTGGTAATGAAGGCCATCAATCAGTTTCTTCTCACTTCTCACTGATCAGATAGATGGAAAAAAGAGCTGGCGGCACACGAGTCCCATGCCTCACTAAGTCAGCGCGCGCGTGCACACAAACATCTGGGGACTGATGTTCAAAGATAATAACAAAAGGTGTCTCAGTTTGCCTTGAAATACAATCAGGCTGTTAGTCGACTGGGGGCAAGGTAATCTTATTTGAGATCTGCAGTTCAAGTGAACGTGTCATAAATACCCACCCTGCCCACTTCCACTAGGTTGGTCACCATGACGATAGCTGCAGTGTTCTCCTGCCACACCATCCTCCAGAAATCAAATACCGTCTCCTGCATGGGGCCTATGAGAGACATAGAGAGGAAATTACATTTTACAAATATTTTTTTCGCCCCAAACCTACCTTAAATATCTTACAATAGCTTCACACAAGTATTGGGGTGTTGAGGCTTTGGTCAGGTTTTATTGCAGTCTAGCTCATTTCCTTAACTACTAACAATGCATGTTACACATTAACAGCATTCTTTAAAATACTACAAGTTTGACATCTTGTATGTACATCTTGACATGTTTTCAGATGAACCATTTACCTTGTTAATGCATAACCTGCATCGGTACAACTTTACACCAAGGTTCATATATCAGCAATAATCAGTTGCTTATTATTGCAAATATTAGTGGCATGTTGTATCTTATTAGTCGATAAAGTGCACATTTACTACTTTTTATTTTGCATGGCCATATTCTCAAACCATGAGGCCATTACCTAAGAGTTTTCCCTTCCTAATTACTCCCGAATAAGTTTTAGGCTACAGAATTATTTATGAGTGAGCTTTACTTTAGACTGCAAGACATGTTCAGAGTTATTTTAGGGTTATTTGGAGAATATTAACACTTGCAGTTTGCCATTTTGTTATATAAGAACACACGGTTCAGAGAAAGGACTCGTAGCATTACCACCTTACAGACACAAAACTTTCTAACTATCAATGATCGGTATGCAGGGGGATCACTAGGGTAAACTCAGGTAATAGTCCAGTAGACTTAGAATGTTGTAGTGCAGAATAAAGTGTTTGTAAGTGTTTACTAATGACTAACAGGGGACAAATGAGCTCTAACATGCATTCTAACAGTCTACCTTAAAACAGTTACTTAAGTTTTCATGTGTCCAAGTTTGTTTTTGTATTTATTAGTGGAAGAATTTGTTTGTAACAATGGACCATCTAGCACTAGATTTGGTAATACACTTTACTGCTGATATACATGCTAGGGTAAATGTTTTCTCATCAATAATGTCAGCTTCTTCCTCAGATTAACTTCCACACATAAATTTGGTGGTATTACAAGAGAGTTTACAGGGCATTTTCTCCAACATTTTCCCTTCACGGATCTAGCGCTGAAAGACGTGTCAGGTCCGATTTATTCACAGTGCTTCTACATCAGATTCATCACTCGGTGCTTACTCTACAGCACACAGCTTAAACACGGATGAAAACAAGAAAGGAAAATGAATCACAAATTTAAGTACGAGCCCAACGGCTGCTGTTCTCTGTGTGTCTGCACATGTGTGTGTGTGTGTGTGTGTGTGTATGGCAAAGCTCAAAGTAATTACCACTACATCTCATCTGTTCAACACCAACCTTTCCACCGAACCGGACCCAAATGTGTCTGGTGAACATCAAAATAAATGAGCAGAGAGCCAGTCAATGCCTCCAATATTTAAAACTTCACTGAGCAATAATTGTGGGCTGAATTTAATTATTATTCTGGTTAATTAAAATTATTATTTTAGTTTTAATCAAACACCAAGTAGAAAAAAAAATTACTTCTGACAAATTAATTAGTGAATGCAAATCTCTACAACTGTGCATTCTCCCGAGTTGGCCCAAATTACCTGGAGACATAACAAATTATGCAGACATACACAGACACAAGCTAAGACAAAACATGGCAGATACACAAGCTGCTGGCGTTTTCCTCGTTGTCATTTATGTGGCAGGTAAATTTAATAAACCGTAGGCCACTGAAACCTGTAAAAACTCAGGTCATGAAAAAGAAAGAAAAAAAGAAAGTTTTCCACAAGAATGCAAAAGTACGCACCGCGATTCGGTGTCTTGTAGAACAACCTTTATCAGCAATAAGTAAAATAGTACATCTGTATGGCTTTGTAGATCTCTCACATCATTATGGAGGAATTTCTACAACATTGCGTCAGTTCACTGAGGTTTGGGGGCATTTATTTATGCACAGCTCTCACAACATTTCAATCGCGATGAAGGATGGACTTTGGCTAGGTCAGGGGTGCTCAATCCCAGTCCTCGAAAGCTACCGTCCTGCAGCTTTTAGATGCATCCCTGCTCCAACACAGCTGAATCAAATGGTTTGATTACCTCTTCAGCATGCCATCAAGTTTGGCAAAGGCCTAATAACAAGCCATTTATTTGATTCAGGTGTGTCGCAACAAGGATGCATCTAAAAACTGCAGGACGGTAGCTCTCGAGGACTGGGATTGAGCACCCCTGGCCTAGGTCATTGCAACACCTTGATTCTTTTCTTTTTCAGCAATTCTGTTGTAGATTTGCTGCGATGCTTGGGATCATTGTCCTGTTGCCTATCCCAAAACTGCCAGACAGACAGCCTCACACATTTGACTATAGAATATTTTACTAAACAGAACAGTTCATGGTTGACTCAGTGACTTCCGGGTGCCCAGGACACTGTGACTGCAAAACGAACCCAAAGCTTTTGTGCCAATATGCTGTATTTGAGTTTCTCCAAACATGGTGTGGTGCATTATGACCATACATAATGAAACTAGGGTTCAGATCCTTATGCAGCCAAAAGCATTATTTTTAATGCTTTTGGCATTAAAAATAATGCCATTTTTAATGTGTGCATGGCCTTGAAGGGAGGGGATAGTAGCAGGAAAAAGGTTTCCTACTTCCTCTCACTTTTTTGGATTTATGCCTGCTGCAGCTGTAAGCACTAGATCACTAGGACACCCAGGGCTAGATATATGAAATGCAGTAACAACAACAAAGGTGGGCATGAAGAGAGCTGTTTCGGCTACTGCATAGCTATATAGGCTGCAGTATCTGGCTTGAGTGCCATGATAATAAAACCGCTAACTACGCAATTAAAAGAAACGAACAACAATTTGGGAAACCTTAATGAGTAACTAAAGTGCTTCATGAAATAAAATGATTATGAAATCATTACGGTCTAAAACAGAATGTACTATAAAAACACATTTGAATATATCATATTGTATTGTTACTAATTTGTTTTGCCCTAGTATGAGGAGCTGCAGCAGTTCCTGGATCCTATTATTGTGCTGTTTGTGCTTCTTATTGACTTACGCCTTCTGCAACAACCTAATTTCCCTCAGGACATCAACAAAGTGTCATCACCATTTTATTCACTTGATTGATCAAGCCATGTTTGATCTGCTTAGTGGGGTGCCTAAACACATCCTTACTGTCATGCATTTAATTGTGCAATATTGTTTAACGGAGTTTAAAAACATCTATTTCTAAAAGCAACTAAATAAATTAAAAATACTTTTTAAGAAATGAAAAACAAAAAATGATTCATAACCAACCATCATTTCTGTGAACATATTTCTATTCTAGCCTGTTTGTGCTTTGACAGTAAAAATACAAATAGCATCTATTTTTTAACTAGACAGCTAGAGAGCTGGAACAAGGCTACTCCATAACTTCCATCTGTATTCCTCCACTTCCTGTGCTTTGCATGTGGTGGTATATCTTGAACTGTAGGACTTCGGTTTCCGTCTCTACAATAACTACTCAACCTGATTGAGCCACCCACTCGGCTACCTCCCACACTTGTCCCTGAGGGAAGATGCACATTGCTGAGAAGTTTGAGGGAGGAAGAATGAGAAGCAGGACAGCTGGTGTGTAGGACTTCAGTAACACTATACTACTTGGCATTATAAGATAAATCATCCAATGGGAGGCTCCTGCCAAGCTTCAGCCAACCAATTTATGCATTGTTGTGAATGCAGAGATGGAGAATGGGTACAGATAGCTTCCTGGACTGTAACTTGATAACACCCATGAGGAAGTGAGTGTGCTTCTCGATAAGTAGGTATATAAGAACAAAGCAATCTCTAACACAGACACACAATCTGACACCTTTCACACAGAAGGGGTGAACAGCTTCAAATGTTGAAGAATTTATTTTAGACTCAATGTTTTTTTTTTTTAACCAATATCCATTGAAAAATAGCATGCTTTTAAATTCGTTTTAAAATCCTAGATTTCTGCTGCTGTAGGCTGACATGTGCCGCTGTAGTTAATGAGCTGTAAAAGTGGAGCTTTTATAATAACGAGTTCAAAAAAACTTGTTTCAGTAAGTTAAAAAATGTCTAGAAAGCACCTCCTTTCTTTAGCCATAGACAGTGCTGGGCCACAAAATGCAGCCTGAATGTTTTCGTTGCACTTATGATTCTCCAAGTATCTGTAACTCTAATGAAGCCGCTGAACACATCTGTTCCATAAGCGCTGTTTAATATGACTTTGCAAAGTCACTCGATGGTCTTTAGTTGGCTTAAGATTTGGTGACAGCCAATTCTACTAGCAAAAAAGTCAAATCATTTTTACGTACATAAAAACATTCAGTTAGAACGTCTATCTGATGCTAACGTGACGCTGTCATCCTGAAAGAGCTTACTTCCATCAGGATAGTTTGCTTTTTGTCTTCTATTTTAACCTCCTCGTACCTGGCGTCCACATATGGGGACATGACATTTTGGGTTGTCTAGACCAGCAATCCGCAACATTTTTTGCACCACGGACCGGTTTATGTCTGACAATATTTTCCATGGACCGGCCTTTAAGGTGTCGTGGATATATACAACAAAAATAAAACCAGTACTGGTACCAAATAAAAAGGGAAAATTTATTCATAACACACAGGAAAAGAGTCAAGGAAAGTTAATGATAAAAAACATAAAAAATAACGATTAAAACCATGAAAACCATAAATTTCACAGCCGAGTCTTAACTGTCGCGGCCCGTTACCAAGCGACTCTAGACTAGTGGGGACTGCTGCTCCAGACCACAATACTAATTTTTGCTCTACAAGGGCCTGATATCTTTATTCATACTTTGTTACAGACATACGTCTTCCTGCGACTGTAAGCAGCACTTCAAATGAGCCATATTGCCCAAAGGGGCTCAATTGTTGTTTCTCATTTTGTTGTTGCACTCAGGAAAAATGCTGCTATGTTCAGACACCAAATAAAGAGTGTTGCATATCATTACTCAATTGTGATTTTGTAGTGTTCTATTGAAATTTAAAATGAAATATGTCCTCATATGTAGAAATAATTTCTCTCAGAAACTACATCAGGCAAAAAGATAATTTTTGTTTTTACATTCACCAGGTCCCAATCAGCCC
The DNA here is from genome assembly GCA_015108515.1 of Hemichromis elongatus. NCBI lineage: Eukaryota > Metazoa > Chordata > Actinopteri > Cichliformes > Cichlidae > Hemichromis > Hemichromis elongatus. The sequence continues at coordinate 13,842 of VUQR01010113.1, read as the reverse complement.
AAATAGCAAAGATAAATTAAAAATGCATGCCATGAAAGAGTTTGGATATTAGGAGGTTAAGGGTCACAGCTTCAGGCTTTTCTTTTCTTTCTTTTCTGTAGTATAATGCTGCAAGGCCATTGCAACATTTTTAAAGAGTGGGCTGGTCAATTTCCTGAACCCTCACATTACCTCAAAATTAATGTTCACGTTTGGCCAACTTAATACAAGCAAAGGCCATGGCCCATCAGGGAACAGCTGCTGATGCTTGTGACAGTTATTTACAATTAATGGTAATAATGTTCCCTGGGTTTCATGGGTGCCAGATATGTAAAAGCACACACAGTTGGCTTGTGACACCAAGAACAGCTTTGAGTTATGAGGTGAATCAATTTATTGGCAACAAGTCATAATTTTTAGTTTCAGTGTGTTTATTAGTGTTCTCTTAAGGTGGTGGTAGCTAAAATTTGAATATTTGAGTGAGACTAGATATTTTCCAGTGTATATGCCCTGTTCATTACTGTGGAAAAGTCTTGAACCCCCTCTCATTTCTTTATATTTTGCTAGGATAATGGGAAATATGTGCCACAATGTATATTACTACTACTACTACTGTATATAAAGCAATTCTAAAATTCTAATAACAATTCTAAACAACTTTAAAGTTGATATTTTGGTATGACCACTTTTATTCTTTAACATATTTTTTTATTTTCTTAGGCAAGCTTTAGGGTAATTTCTTCACCAATAGGTCTCCAGACTTCTGGAAGACACTTAAAGCTCCTCTTTGGCCTTTTGTTGGCCTTTTGTTTTGTTAATAACATTGAGGTCTAAGTTCTGTGGAGGCCAATGACTGATAGTGTTAAGTGGTATGATTTCCTGTCATAGGTGCATGTTTGGGATGCTGGAAAATGAAGAAGTTTCCAGTCAGATGCTTTCCAAATGAAATTGCACATTGGATCAAGATCTCATGTAACTTTTATGTGTTCACAGTTGCAACACCACTGGCTAAAACGCAGCTCCAAACGATTACAGAGCCTCCACCGTGTTTTATGGGTCATTGTTCTGTAAACACTCATTTTTTTGTACCCGACCTCTTTCATCACTCCATAAGATCTGCTGCTACTGATTTTCAGCCGTGCTCTTGTGTAATTTGGCATACCTAAGCCATTTCTCCTAGTTTCCCTTCTTGAAGAATGGCTTTTTCACAACTGCCCTTCCACTAAGACCATTTATGATGAGGGCTCACAACAGCGGATAAATCAACTGAAGGAGTCAGATGCATCTCTCAGGTCCTGTGCCAGGTCTTTGATGGATTTTTTTCTTAAGAACATGACTTTCAGATGCTGGTTAATCAGTAGATAGTATTTTATGCTTGCCACAAAAACATGACTTCATGGTGGATGTCAACTAAAGAAATGGGACAATGTTTTTAAACTTGAAAATTGTAACAAATTGCCTAAAGATAGAATTCAAAATTGGTTCTTTGCCAACTTTTCTGTTATGCATAGACACAGAAGTGATTCATCCCCTGAGTTAGGTCCTTTTTATGCTTGAATGATTAATAGGTCAGTGTTAAGTTGCTTAACAGAAACATTTCTGTGAAGATCGTCGGGTACAAGGACTGGACTGAAATGAGTGAAAAATGTATCCGATGCCCAAAGAAAACCTCTGAAAGACCTTTAAAAACACTTTTTCTCACAAAACTTTAAAAAAAACTGAGAAAGTCTGGCTTCTTTCAAAGAGACTATAAAGACATGAGTGGTAACGTAAGACTTGCTCAGCACTATACTCAACCATTGCTAACCTCCTCTTGGCTTTTATTCAAGAGCGAGTGTGGTAGTACTGCAAATTCTGAAGAGTCTTTTTAAAATACAGATTCAGGCGACGTTTTAACCAACAATCAAAATTGATTTCTGGTACCTTTAAGATAAAAAATTGAAGTCTCAAAAGGAAAAACAAACAAACACACTATTAAACAATCAGTTTCGGCACAAACGAATAATCTTGATAGCCAGCTGTACCGAGGGGAAAGCTTACATTCTCAAAGACTTAGCCACAGGTTATTTTCAGAGAAATCAGTCTGAGAGCTCACTAGAAGGAATACAAGCAGAGAGCACTGTTTGTAGTACAGAGTGCGTGGTGCCTAGTTGGTGAAGTTTGGAAGAGGCACTTCACAGAGGAAGAACACAAGTAGGAGCTTCACTTCCAGCTGTCAGAGAGCTAACGCTGCTGCAGCTGATGCTGTGTTTTGGGACTAGGCCTGCACCTCCTTAGAAGCAAAGAGTGTGACAGCTGTAGAATCCCCAAGCCAGGTATGCCACAAAATTTCTGATCAACATGTTCACATAGACACTCACAGACAAACATGCAGGTGATGTTCCCCTCTTGCCCATTAATATTACATGTGGCAGACTGTGGCATAATGTACACTCACTTATCATTGATTTGCTCTCTCTCTCTTTCCATCTCCCAACTCCACACCTCCGCTGCTGGGCTTTGAGATGTTAACCTGTAAATAATAAAACTTTTGGGCTCCTGGTGACATTTGCTGCTTGTGAAGGAGGGGGAGGGAGTAGCGGAGAAGACCGGAGGGGGAAAGCTTGATGAAATTGAACCCTTTCCCGTGTCATGAATATTTTCCACATCACCAAGAGGATGCAGGGGGTTATCGCAGCTGTTTGCTTCCCCGGTGTCAGTGTAATTCAGTCTCCACTAGAAGGAAGCTCACGTCTGATCAGTATTTAAAGCGATCTGCAGGACATAATAATGGACAGAAGCGAGGCGTCGATATGGGAAGGCTGAGGCGCATGCACACATTCAATCTGCTAAGTAGGTGAGCTGCAGTTAGAGAATTACTGACAGACAGTTATTGTATTGCTGCAGAAAAAAAAATAGAAGCTCTGGATGAGAGACTGACCTACATAATGAGGAGCAGAGCTTGGGTGATGAGGCTTTTATGGAGTGACAGCTGTTCTACCTGCCATTGTCACCTTGACGGAGCAAAGGGACTCGTCAATAAACCCCAAACTAATGAGTGTCATTGTAGTTTATAGCATTATAGAACGGGGACAACGTTATCCCACCTGTCTGCCATATTAAGCACACCACAAACCACCTCCACAACCAATTTACGACAAAGATTTTTTAGCTTATCCAGCAGTATTGCGGGTCTCATTTTCCTGAGCTACTGCTGGTCCCAGTGGACTTGAGTGGAAGTGTCATTCACATGAAAACTTTACTGGGGGAAAGAAGAAGACTACTCCCTCATTTTCAGCAAGTGTGCCAATGCCCAGGTGCTCTTTTCAGGTGCTCCAGTATGCCGTTTGTCTGACTGAGAGAGACAGGTCTGTGTCTGGCTTTCCTATCATCTCTGGCTGCTCTTTGCTTCAGTGTCAGCAGACTGAGGCTTCCTTCCTGTCAGTCTGCCGGAGCTGATGATGAATTATAAAAGGGCCTGGTCTCCCAGAGAATACAGATGTTTCCACACTCTCTTTCTCATACACACACAGAGACACACACACACACCTCCGCTCTTTCGTACCGGATGGTTCTACACAGTGAAAAACCTTATCATGCTTGCGATACAGTCGATGGAAAATGAGGACTTATTATGCAAGCTCAATGAGAAAACAGGGGCTAATTAACTTGAATGGAAACACGTTTGGCTTCTCGAGCTTTTCATCTTAGAGAGGGCCTTGTTTGCAATATTTCTTTTGACTGCTGATCTCCTCATGCATATTTTTTTTTAATGAAAATTGGAATGCTCTTAATGACTATAGGACAATTATAGAAGTCATAATAATCCAGATGAAACTCTTTCAGAGTCGAATTTGCCAGTTACACCTCCTTGTTTTCGTGAACTCGAGGCCCACAGGAGAGAGTCGCCACTTGACAGCTCAGTTTCGAGTGCTGGCCTGAACGGTCAGCGTGAGGCAGTTCAAACTAGGTGCCATTCATACAGACAGACGCGCAAGCCGAGCGACCGCTGCCTGATTAGTATGCCATCTCGTTCTGAAGTAAGAGCAAACAGAGCGTTGTTTTAATTGAGACACTGAGGAAGAGAGGCAATGCACTAATAAACAGGTAATTATGCAACTCCCAGCTCCGCCAAAGCAGATTGTGAATCCATTAAGGCCTCTTCGCAAAAATAATAATAATAAAAAAAAAAAACGCCTTTATCTTTTTTTTTTCTCCTCTTCTAGTGATTTTTTTTTTCTTAAGTGGTATGTAAAATCCCCATGCATGCTGCCCTGTTGTGTGGGAGTGAGGCTTGCGATGCAAAATTCATAACAATTAACCATCAATCAGACTTAACCTCTGGGGTCACGGTAAGTGCTCCTCACTCTGCGAATCTGCCGGCCAGATTAACACAGTGACAAAATGTGCCTGTACATGTCAGCTAATCCATTTATTTATTCAGCCTACTCCCAGACTGCCTGATTAATGGCTCCCACACCGCCGACGGGATGGAAACAGACAGCGAGAAAGCGTGCCGCTACGCTTGCTCAGAGGCGCGTTGGTATGTGCGTTTGCGTGTGCACACCGAGAGGCACCAGACTCCCCGAGCACACACCTGACTGAGCATCAAAGAGTAGTTTGCAAGAGCGTATGTAAACAACGACGGGGATGTTCAGATAGATATTCGCAAACACCTGCACACATCCATCTGCCCAAACAAACAGACAACGTTAAATTCTCACCGCCCACATACCAATCTACAGTCTTGCGATTTTTAGAAAGTTTTTATTCTTACCCTGAGTGGCGATGTAGTGATTTGGCCTGTGGTAGCCCTGCAAACAGAGAGAAAAAAAAGGAGAGCATATAAGAATCACTTTATGTTTCATGTACTCCTGGTAGACCAGTGCAGAGAGGCTAAAAAAAGACACTGCCCTTGACATTTAGTTGGGTTTTTTTGACCTTTGCATGCAAACTCAGTCCCTTCCTACAATGCAAACCACCACATTCGTCAGTGAACTGAAGAGATTTGAACTGTATAGAGATCTCAGTTAACACATTTTTTTGGTTTGTTTCAGATGCCCTGTGTTTCTGCAGCCAAGATGAACTCGCGCTTCTACGCCATTCCGCCACAAGAGGAATTATTTGAGAGATTTGCACGCTTGCTTTCAAGAAATACTCTGCATAGTAGGTCTGCCAGCTGTTTGCCACTGCACACCCTTTCAACTCTTTGTTTTAACATCCAACTGCAAGGTGTACGACTGAAAGCTCATGATGGATGCTGCCAGATACAAGATGCAAAAAAACCACTCTCCATCATACACTCTATATATGGCACACCTCTGGAGTAAGCAGCCAAAGTGTTGATAATCCCCAAGATACAACTAACAGCACTGATCTTCACAATAGGCCCCTAGTCTCATGGATTACTCTAATCCCTTCAAGTTTTATTTGTCCAATTCCTTGTCTTCTCTCCAGAGATATGAGGCAGGAAACAAAACATTAGGACTTAAAGGCTC
>VUQR01010111.1:51846-77365 GCA_015108515.1 Hemichromis elongatus | reverse complement strand
CTAGTAGGGTGACACTACAGATGATAAATTTACTCCACCTCCTTGGTTCAGATTAGTATATCTCAAAGTCTAAATAATTTCTCTAAAATTTTTACCAGTGAGAACTTTACTGAGAACAGTTTTCTTTATGTTTAGGCAGCAGTCCCAATAATATGAAAATAACATAATATCAAAAGTAGGTCATTCAGAGCAGAACAAGTCGATGGTACCAATAAAAGATTGATTTTTCTCTATATGTTTGTGCATTGAACAAGAACTCAAGAAAAGATCATTGTTTGTGGTTCTGTTTGAGGTAAGTGTTTGAATTTGGCAATGTTACATTTTAAAACATGAGACTATAGTGGCCTGACCTGTAGTCAGCCACAGTAACTAAATGGGGCTAGTTTTTAATTTAGAGTAATATGACAATTTTGAGTAAACATTTGTGTTTTTGCAGGAAATGAGAAGTAATCATACTGTAAATAACTTCAAGTAGTTCGCAACTTCTGTGTAATTTAGAAGAAAAACAATTACAAATAATATTTCTTTGCTTTTTTTGTGCATTCTACACAATACCCACTACATAACGTGGCCTAGGCCTAAAAAAAGTACAGTTGAATTTACAATGTGAAATGGAAAAATTTTGTTTGTTAAATGTCTTAAAATTTTTGATAATATTATTTGTGTGTTTTTATGTAAAATATGTTAAATTACACACTATTTAAAATTACTTGAACTTGAACTGCTAGCCCTTATTGTAGTTTATCTGCCTGTAAGTATTGATCATAATTTCAGATAAAATATATTGAAAAAATATTGAAAAATCCATTAAATTTTTAGGTGAATTAGACCTTTTGTCACTGGCTGTATTATAAATCAAGGTTTGCCTGGTCAGTTAGAGTGTATGTATGGTCTCAGTCACTGATTTCACATCAACACTGTAAAAAAACATCCAGTCCATTCTCTAAATTTTAGTGACAAGAAAGGAGGATTATCCTGGTCATCCTCATTGGCTACTGATTTGTGATTGACAAGTCATTAGCTAAAGGGGGTTTTACAGTGGTTTCAAAATGTGAAGATGTCCAGACAGCTACCTGACAGTAGCCATGTTTGTGTTGAAATGTTCACCATGGACGAAGCTGCAATGTATTAGGTAATGTCCATCTTTTATATACAGTTTATGGAGAATTCCTGCTGACTTTTCCTCAAGTAACAACAAGCAGTTGTAGTTTATGGCTTTTAGTGAAATGCCTTGGCCAGAGTGCATAACATCTCTCCAGAGATAGTTTTATTTGTCCTTTAACTTCAGAACAAAGACACTTGCTGCACCAAGATGGTGCAGTTGTAGAAAGAAGAATACCTTTTTCTATTTTACTCTATATTTATAAAATAAGCGTCAACTTTCATATAGCTTGTATATTTCTGCACCCAATGGAGTCACACCCTGCTTGGCTTCACTTTTCAGATGCTAAAGATACATCCATCTTTCATATCAAGTCTAAACATATTAGCTTCCTGATTTTTGTCATAGGCTCTATTCTTTCATTCTGACATGTTCTTATTTCCCTCTTTCATCTATTAATAACCTGCTACTTTTGTGAAAACATCAGAGCTCCTGGATGCACGGCCTTTCGCCTGTAGCTGTTACAATGTCAAAACTGCTTTAGAAACTCAGTATACAGGTTGTATATATAATCAAATGCCTTGTGTCACAGTATTTATATCATATATTTCTGCAGCTATCCAAGCACCATGTTTATGTCTTCCTCTGCAGTGATGCTAGTGGTTGTTGTGCGCTCTTCAGTTCAAGATCACCTGACCTGGTTGACCCTGACACTCAGAAGAACTAGTGCCAGATGAAAAACCAACAGATGAATTGTTTTCTTAGCAGAGAGGAAGATGCTAGTGGTATTTCTTTGAACTCTGCACTCTTAGGTCTCTTTTTCTTTTACTTATTTTTTTTTCCTTTTTCACCCACTCCTGGTGCTTTCACTTGAGTTCTCCTTCCACCCACTCTTGTCTATTCATTGTAAAGGGTTTTCTGCTTGAGTAATGGTGGCCTGGTGATTCAGTACCCAATGAGAGCCCAAATAAGACCAATTTTCACACACTGTGAAACGACATTTACGCACAGCTCCCTGAAAGTGTGTGTTTGTGTGTCTCAGCATATAATTTTAAGTGAAGTAATTTAGCAGATGAGCGCGTGGCCATTGTTAGAGGGATAATCTGGCTCTTGCTGCTCAGATAGGTTAACATCCAGCAGATTAGACCAGATTACCCTCAACCACACCAGACTGTTGCCTCCCCCCTTTACCTCCCTATTGCTCAGTAACCCCTTCCCTCCACCTTTCACTCATTCTGTTTCATCAGGCTTTCGCTTCCTCTAACTCCTACATTTATTCCTACCACCCAGCTAATAGTCTGAGGGCAATCTTCTCTTTATTGCCAGATTTGGAGACGCATACCTCAGGTCAGCCGCAATCAAAAAAGCTAAAAGCAGTGCGTTACTGTCAAAGAATTAGGCTTGTTATATGCTAGTTGCTTATGCAACTTTATCATCTTTTGAAATATGTATGTCAACCTTCTGTGGATTTAAACCTTCTGCACCGAATTCTTGTTTTTTTTTAAGTTATTAAAGATACATGCTGTACAATCATTTCATCCTGAAAAAAAAGCAGTTCAAAGAAGTCCTTAAGACAAATTTTATTCATGCTCGTGATGAGGGTATGTAAACTTTTGACCACAGCTTCAGGTACGATGATGAGCCATTAAAACATTATCATGCATAAAATACAGTATAATGGGGTCAGACATCTTCAGTTACTCAAACAGTTTGATTGCTTGTGGGTTAGCATTGTTGCATTATTCAAGACACGACAAAATAATTACATTTATTCATTAAAATGCTGTTTAATAAATAATCTTAGACTCGCGTGACCACAGGTTGGCATCTAAGCTCGTCAATAAGTCTTCTTTAATTGTAAAAAACATTGAGTGATATAGTCCTTCCCTTTCTGTGCCAGATTTACTAAAAGTGCTGCAGGCAGATTAACTTTCTCCCAGTTACACAAAAACTTTCTGCAGAAAAAAAAAGAAATCTCCAGATGAAGAAAAATTGTTAATGAAACTCATTCTCCTAATTTCCTTTTCTTTGACATATGGTTTCATTTCCCCCTCCTTCAGAGTTTGCATGAATATGTCTAACTGGAGGGTGTTAATGCATTAGCTCTGTGTGCGCTATCCTTGTGTGTCACTACATCTGCACGTGTACCGTGTGTCTCTGCCTTGAGAAGCCTAAGAGCCAGGTGTTTGTTCAGGTTCCAGCCAGCTGTTTGTATTTTTGGCTCGCTAGTGTTTGTTTGTCAGGCCGCTGCTGTGTTTATCTCATTCAAGCTATTAATTAAAAGCCCTGCCAGTGGTGAGATGACACTAACATAACACAGGATAATGATGTAATTATTGGCTTTACATCTGGACCAGCTGTCTTAAAGCATCCTAGAAAGCATTGTTAGTCAAATTATCTGATTATTTTGTTTATTCGTCTATAAGTGAGGTGTTTGTGTTTTAAAGTCTGCCACACCCATCTGTCATGTTTGGATGCGTATTTGCGAGCATTTTTTGTTTTGCTTGCCTGTTTACTGAAACGTATTCCAATTATAGTTATATAATGTACATGGACATAATGTGTGAACTATCAGCTTTCATTTCAAGGTAACCACATTCAAATTGGATGAAGGGTTTAGGAGTTTCAGCTCTGTGACAATTAATTACATTACAAAAGTAATTGGACAATTGACTCAAAGGCTATTTCATGGGCATGTATTAACAATTCCTTCATTATGTCATTATTAGTTGGGCAGCTCGAAGACCTTGAGTTGATTTGAGCGGTGGTGCATGCATTTGGAAGATTTTGCTGTGAACAGACAACATGCAGTCAAAGGAGCTCTTTGTGCAGGTGATACAAGCCGACTTTAGCCTTCAAAAACAGAAGAAAAAAAACTCATCCGAGAAACTGCAACAATATTAGGAATGGCAAAATCTACACTTTGGTACATCCTGAGAAAGAAAGGAAGAAAGCATATGTGAACTGAGCCACACAAAAAGACCTGGGCATCCATGGCAGACAACAGTGGTGGATGATCGCAGATTAATTTCCATGGTGAACAGAAATGCCTTTACAACAGCCAGGAGGTAAACAATACTCTCCAGGAGGTAAGCGCATCAATATCAAATCTACCATAAAGAAAAGACTGCATGAAAGTAAATACAGAGGTTTTACCGCACGGTGTAATGCACTCAGCCTCAAGAATAGAAAAGCTAGATTGGACTTGAAAAACATCTAAAAACCCAGCAGAGTGCTGGAAAAATATTCTTTGGGCAGATGAAACCAAGATCAACTTCTATCAGAACGGTGGCAAGAAAAAAGCATGGAGAAGGCAGGGAACATCTCCAACGCATATCACATCACTTCTGAAAGTCTGTACTTCATTTAAAATTCATTGTGGCAATGTACAGAATCAAAATTAGAAAAAAGTTATCTCTGTCCAAATATTTATGGACCTAAGTGTAGTTAGACTAATGCCTCACCAATAATGGCACTGGGATTGGGTTACCGTTCAATCAGGTGATGGGATTAGTAGCTCAGGTACAGTTACTTGAGTACCTGTCCTGCTCAGCTTTGTGTGACAGAGGTTAATTTGTGATCAACTGGCGACCACACACAGACACACACAATGTGTAACACAATATGCACGAACGTGCAGGAAGCTTTTCCTTCCTTACACTAGTATTTATGGGATGATGATGGGGAATTCCACCAACCTGTTTGTTTTTAAACACTTAGCTGATTTTTAAAAGAAAAGTGCATGGAAATTATCAATTACTATGGTCTTTGATATAATGCTCTGTTATTATTACAAAAGAGCAGACAAGTTATTTTATACATATAGACAAAAATGCTATCAAACAAAAATGACTATTATTACACAAATTTAAAAAAACAAAACAAAATTATATGTGAAGGTTTTATGTTGTTTGAAGCCCTTGGTGGTATTTGTGATGTTGGAATTGTAAAATATATTTCATGAAAATTTACAATAATGATATTTCTTACTATATAAAAAAATTGAACTTTATTGGTAAGTGCTGATTGTATTTATTCACACAAACAAAAGAAAGTACATTTTCCATCCTTCTCCAATAGCCTACTGTATTTGATGACAAACTACCTATTTGTGCACATTTGTTGCATAAAGCTGAAAAGTGCAACCATAGCCTAGGTAGTTTTTTCCCTTTAAATTTTTAACACTTTAGTTTAAAGGTGAATAAGGTTTGTTGTTTCAACCTTTAGCAGGAATAGTTTTCTTGCATATTTTTCAAAGTACTGTAGGTTGTTTATTACCTAAAAGCTCCCTTTTTTGGTACTAAATCTTCATGAGAGGCTGACAAGGGGCTCTCGCTCTCAGACATGTGCGGGCTGGTCTCGTTGCTATGCACACTAGTAAAAATGCTTTGCAATACCATGATGTTGTGATCTGGCTCTTTGATGTCACATTAAAAACAACCCTTGTATGAATTATCTGGCAAATATTTTGGCTTTTGGTTGGAAATTTAGTAAAGGTTGAAGTCCATGGATTGCCAAATTGTTGAAATCACAGACAAAAACATGGTTGATGATGATAATAATAATAATAATAATAATAATAATAATAATAATAATAATAATAATGATAGATTAATGGTGGTGATGATGATCTGTTACATTCTCTGTTAATTTCTCTTCATGTAATGTGACATAAAAAAGTGTAATTAGATATTAGCAGTAAAACTAATAGCTAGTTGGTTAAAGCAGATTTGATTTATTATGCACTGCAGACTCTTAACGTGTTGTTTTAATGCTCATAATAATTATAACATCAGACATCCAACTTAGGAAGGTGAACCATCCAAGCTTCATTTTAATGCACAGGATAGAGAATGAAATGTTAACTTAGCTTTCTCCTTCTAGCACATACCTCTAATAAACCACAGCTTGTTGAATTTATGCTTCCTTTTGGTGAAATATAACAAACACAATATTGTTTGTTCAGCCAGGAACTGAACTAGAACTCAAATCTTATCAACTTACTCTCACTGATAAAAGCACAGTTTAAAAATTAATTTGCCCAAAATGTTAAAATATTGTTTTAAATAAAAGAATCATCATTATAATTATTGCTATTTCTTTTTCTGACCTCTTATTCAACAGTTTTTTCACAGGCACTCGATAGTTTTGCAACACATTAGTTTGTAAAAGCAAAGAGCTCATTCTCTGTCTACATCCTAAATTTCTTCCTTCTCGCTGTGCAACAATTTACCCTCTTTCCTCTTTATTTTTTTGTGTACAATTGTGCTCCAGATTCTCCTGGAGACCTGTAATGGCACAAAAGCACAACAAAGACTCAGGAAGTGATTAGTGGCTTAACGAAGAAGAGGCTTTGGCGGGAGTTTGGGGGCTGTATAGCCACAGGTGAGGAGGTTAGAGTTTCGGGGCTTAAGAGGTCAGTAGAGAGGTTAATTAGGAGCATGGCTTTTGTTTATGAAGGGATAAGGAGATGCATAGGAGATTCACTTTGTCTCCTCATAGTGTTTCTCCAGCCACCCTGGAAATGTCATCCACCCGGTTTTAGCCACCTCTGCTTTCCCTCCTCCTCCCCCCACACCCGATAATTACCCTGCAGCTCGGTGGAGGTGCAGCTGAATTAATATGATCATCTCCATTATAACACACTCCCTTCCTCATCACAAACGCGCACACACTTTGAGTATCTTTCCTCAAGTATGTTTGGCATGTCCTTCCTGCTTCCACAGAGGAATGTTTTTTCAACTTTGAGGAGCTCTGGTCGTGACTGTCGCTCAGAGCCTGTTGTGTGAGTCCATTGTTCTGCTGTTACAACGCAGATAAAAACGTCTACAAACAAAAGCATCCACAGACTCGAGCTTGAGTCGAGCAGAATGAGTGAGTCCACATGATGAGTGCGTGTCTGTGAGGGCCAGTAAACAGAACTGACAGCTTTCTTGGCCAGAACTTTTGCACCACTTTTATTAAGTCTTAACCTGTGCCTTAAGCGCATTTAGAAATTGGACAATAGTTGACAAGCCGATGTTATCACCGCAAAAATAGTCACAGATGATTGCAAGTCATCGTCTGCAATACATCTGTATAACTGAACAAGAGAAAATAGCCTTAAACAAAATGGAAATGATGTATTTATTCAGTGCTTTGAAATGTTTGTATCATTGTTATTCAAATTAAATAATGTCTAAGTTTATTTTTATTAAATCCCTAATTAGCCATCCCTTGCTGTCTGACATTTCCACTGATGAGTCTTTTTCTTCTTCTCTGCCAGTTCATTAACTTCTGTTTAATTTACTTGTTTGTTTTGGGAATCTTCACCTCAAAGTGTCATGAAATACAGGTGGGGAAATCTGACTGGAGTACCTGCATGTTTGAATAAAAATTATGATATTGCTCGCCTCAGTATGCTTTAGAGGAGAATCTTGTTCCATTTAAACTGCATGGAGTTACATTCCCTAACACTGTTTTGATTAAATGCAATTATTTATTTTTTTAGTCCTTTTGTGTCTAACCTAAGTGGAGGTGAGTTAAAAAAGCATGTAGTGTTTCAACTTACTGGAGCTCGTATTGACCTTTTTTGAATGATTGCGGTCTTATAACTCAAAAGCACCTCATCACTGCTGACAATGACCAATGTTATCCAGAGCTGCAGACTGTGTTAAAGACCTGTGATGTCTCGTGGCAGGCTCTACTGTAGCAGATACTCATTGCTCAAGGTTTTGTGAGACTGAAGGGAACAGGAGAACTATTATCGAGTTATTTTATAATTCGATAATAGTTGGCAGTGAATTTTCCTCAGGCAAACAGCCATCTCTGGTCTTAACACTTGCTTTTGATAGGGATGCTGTTTGGGAGTTGGGTAAACAGTGCTCCGGGAATCAACAAATACAATCAAATTTAATAGTATGAAGCTTAAGTCTGAATGAAATTTTACAATAGGGATATCTAACTAATTTTACATCATGGGCCACATACATGCCACTTTGATCTTAAGTGCCACACCAGAGAAACTCCTGTTTCTGTCAATGTAACTTTGTTTATCTGCACTTTGAATCTCTGGAATAGCTCAGGATAAGAAAACGAAGAGCAATTTCAGCAGTACATCTCAGTTTTCTCCACTTAACAAAGAAATGTTGCTTTAGTTAATGAAAGAAATCTGTCAGCACAATTCTTTGGGCGTTAGTTGTTAAATATTATTGTGCAAAATTATGGAAAAACTTCTGGTAGCTCATTGCCCAATCTGTCCTGCAATTATAAAAAAGAAAATTTTCGTTAATTCACAGAAAATGTTTATTTATTTTGTATTTTATTTATTTATTTTATTGTGGATATTTGTAAAAGAAAATTCTATTGTAGTGAAAAACAGGAACTTTTCCATCATTTAATTCTTTTTCTGTTATTTCATTACTTTGGTGCAGTACGATTGGCTGTGAGAGAGGTCTTTGTGAGTCAAGTCTTTGCTACACCAATTCTGGCCCCCAAACCTTATGTTTGGCACCCCTTTGCTACAACCGTTTATCACATTTTGTGGGAATGTGCTGGAGAATTATTAAAGTCTGCCTGTCTCAATCTGTCTGTGATATTACACATTTCCGTTCTATATCTGGTCCATATCTATCTTCATTTTAAATGATTTGGACCACCTGCAGCGCCAATAAAGCCCAGAAAATGTGTGTCTTTAGTTGCCTTGAAGGCTGCTAAGAAGTTGGATGCCACCACAGATGATATTAAAGACCAAGACAGCTAGTGTGTTGTCGCCCGGCTTGTGAAGTCCTGTTGCAATGCCTTAAGATGCGCCGATGTGACAAGGAGGGGTGGGTCAGGTAGTAAAACCACTTGCTCATTGTCTAATGACTTGTGAGTGAAAAGTACCTAGCCACTGAGTGAGCATGAGATAGCATGGCTATTCCTCATTTATGATTTTTTTTCCCCAATATGATACAATGTGAGCGACTTGGTCCTTGAACGCAGCAGGAAAGGTCAAGAAAAGCCATATTCCCAAAGATTTCTATAGGACCAATTGTCTTTTTGCAACCACACCTATCGCCATCTGGTGGCCTTCAGATAGAAGTAGGGTTTAAGGCACTACCACATTGGTTTTGTTTTTTCTGACCAGGATTTTAAGTCCACCACAGTAGAAACACCAATACTTTTATTGACACTGCCTATCCTAATCTGTCCAGAGCGGGTATCAACAGGGCAAAAGAAAAATAGAGGCTCAAGATGAGATGATAAGAGAAGATGTTAAGAGCTTACTGAACTTTCTCCTTGTCTATTTCGCTCTTTTGTTTTTTTCCTCTTCTTCTGATTCCTGTGGGTTATTTGCTTGCATAATCTTTATAGTACTCCATACTTTCACCGAATACATGCATACAAAAAACTTATCACAATTTTTTTTTTGATCTTTCAATGTGCAACTAGCTCAAAGTGAATGAAGCATTGTTTTCATTTTGTCCCCATCCTTTCACTGTAGGAAATGAGGCTTTCCTGAATGTGAAAAAATGAAGAGGGAAATGTGTTCCACAGAAAAAGGGGAAAAAAGGAAAGATAAACATTTTTAAAAAATGCTATATCTGGCACAACATCATATAAATTGCCGGGAAATGTCCACATTTTTTATTAAATTGGTTACTAATGATTAACTGCAGCACTTCCTGGACACTGTCTCCAGCAGACTGCCACAAGGACAGATGCAGAAGATCTGTGATTCCTTGTGCAATAGCATGCTACAGTGCAGTACATCTGTATAACAGATCATTATCTGTTCTCTTGTATTAACATGCTATTTCAACCCTACACTGTCACTACACTTTACACTGTGTACACTGAGCCACACGGATGCTATCTAATATTTCTTGCTTCTACTTCATTTAGAAACCATTTTTATCTGATAAATTTTGCTTTACTTAATTTTACTCTGTACTTTAGCTATTATACTTTCTATGGCCATTTTGTTGTGTTTTCTTGTATTTTAATTTGATTCTAACTCTATTTTTATGTTTAGGCTTTTTTATGCTTCTTTTTAATCGAGGTCCTTTTTTGGGTACTTCTTACCCTGTTGACTGTGAAGGTTCTCAGTCATCCAGGTCATTGTAGTCTAAGGAGCTGTAAGGAAAAGGCGTCTGGACGTCTTTAAGTTGCTTGAAGACGTTTCACCTCTCATCCGAGAAGCTTCTTCAGTTCTGAAGAAGCTTACCCTGTTGAGCAATTTTTCTGCTAGGTAGAACAGAACAGAATTGTTCTGTTCTACCTTTTTAACATTTCTACAAAATATTGCTATTAATCTCTACTTTGTGAACAGTCCATTGGTTTCTGAACATAAAACTCACTGGAGCACAAAAAGGAATTTTAGTTTTCATGTTATTTTCCTCTGAATAATCAATTCTGTCACGAGTTAGCTAACATAAACTAATGTAAGTCTATTAACCGCAACCAATCAACCACATGACATCACATTCCCTGCTAACAGGAGATGGCTCTACACGTTCTCAAAACTTAAACTTTAAGCACTTATTTCTTAAATTAGCCTTTATGCTTCCGTGTCCTCTTTAACTTCAGCTGTTAGAGAACTTCAAGGCTTAAATGACCACCCTGGTGATCTCAGTAAAATCAGTATCAAAACCCATTATGTTGAAATGTCTTGTATATAGTTTATTTGTTGGATTATTTTAAAATTGAACATATGTATATGTTTCACAACCCTTCCTCTATTGTTTCTTTGTTGTTTTGCATTAAATGATTTAATATGTATAAAATATTTGGGATTATTTATTATTTTAGGCTTACTTGATTTGATTTAGGGATTAACCAGAACCATATGTGTCGCTCAGGGTGAAAAACTGGCACACAACCCCTCAAACCACAGTGCATGGACATCTGTCTGTTTGGGTAATTGGCATTAACCCTTTTAAGCTGAGTGACCCCATTTCTTTTTAACAACCCACACATCTGCATGGGGGGTATTTTGAGGGTGTTTCTCTGTGACAGAACACTGTTAGAAGGTGTGCAGCAAAGATATAAAAGATTGTTTTTGTTGTTTCGATCAACTTCAGCTTGCGTATGCACATACAAGAAGACGTTCCAGTCATTTACACTAGTTTACTGGACTCTGACCATCTTGATTAACCCCAAACTTAACTCTTGCCTTAAAATTTAGCATTGCATGCTAAAATATAATGCACTCCACTGCAGCAATTTGCTTTACTCTCATGAAAAGGAAATAGAAACAACACAGTATGACAGCGTAAAAAGTTTTATGTGCTCATACCTTAAAGTATACAAGCACAAACATGCACAGAAAAGCAAAAGTTGCTACACTTCAAAGCATATGGCCCAGAGCAGCTAAAATGTGTTAATGTTGATTGAATAAACTGCTCCATTACACTAATGTTAGCAGGCTGCATAGGCCCGATGTTAATCCAAGGTAAGAGAATGGAGATGGAGCAGCTTATCTCTAAACTCATGGATATTGGAAAATGATTAGAAAGTTATTAGAGTGAAGGGAGACCACTTAGAGAAACATACGCTTTCAGGTTCTGATGTTGTTCCCAATCACAACAGGACGCTATGCATTACTGCTATTAATGATGCAAGCAGCTTACTGCCAGGAGGAGAGAGGTTATGAGACTGAGGTGATAGGTGTTCATTGTAGTTTGCATCATAGTCACCATGAAAAGTCAGAATTACAGTGCACCACATACTCACCACCAGGACTTTGCTTTTAGTTCTTCTGCCTTCTGCCATCAGAGCCATGCAGTGTTTCCATCTTTCTTTATAAACTGTTATAATTACTGTGTTGACACGCACCTTGCACACACAAGACCTTCACATTGCAACAGTACAAAGAAATTCAGAAACACTGAAAACTGCAGGATACTATTTATGTATTCATTTTACTCTTGCAAAGTTGGCGTGTAGCACCCATAATGTTGTTGTCTTCTATTCACACTGGCAGATTAAAAAATGGTTGTTTTTTGTTTTTGCACTGCAGACTCAGTCTACAGGGGAAAAACAGAATGAACTGTCCACATGCAGCCGAAGAGACTTCATCTGTCCGGCTAGTGCGTATAAACCCAGAGATCATCCAGCTGTGTTTGATTGACAGTGGTGCCATGACAACCCCGCATCAGCTCCCGGGTGTCCAATGAGGAGTCAGATTCAGTGTCCCTCCCTGACTCCCAGGTGAGTTTAAAAATCAGACTTAAGCAGATTTCTGTCAGATGGTTCACGAAACGCATTCCTTCTCCTTTTTGGCTTCAGTCTGCTGACCAGATGGTTTTCAGGTCTCCCCTCGACTTTTTCTCAGCCTCCCGTCTCTTCCTGCCGCACTTTGCGGACGGGTCCCCTGTCCTGGCTCGCTCTCAGTCCCCGGATGACTCTTCCGGGGCTTGCGCTCCTGTCGCCCTCCCGGGACTGTGTTTCTCTGCTGCACAGATCGCCAGCGTGTGCGAGACCCTGGAGGAGACCGGTGACATCGAGCGGCTGGCCCGCTTCCTCTGGTCACTCCCTGTGACCTCGGATGGCCGCGACTCCATTTCTGAACACGAATCCGTGCAGCGGGCTCGCGCTGTGGTAGCCTTTCACACGGGAAGTTTCCGAGAGCTTTATCACATCCTGGAGACTCACCGCTTCACGCGCGCCTCGCACGGTAAATTGCAGGCGATGTGGCTCGAAGCGCACTACCGGGAAGCAGAAAAGCTCCGCGGGCGGCCGCTCGGACCCGTGGACAAGTACCGCGTGAGGAAGAAGTTCCCGTTACCCAGGACCATTTGGGACGGAGAGCAGAAGACACACTGCTTTAAAGAGCGCACCAGGGGCCTGCTGAGAGAGTGGTACTTGCAGGATCCGTACCCTAATCCGGGCAAGAAGCGGGAGCTGGCGCACGCCACCGGACTGACACCGACCCAAGTAGGGAACTGGTTCAAAAACCGCAGACAGAGAGACAGGGCGGCAGCAGCCAAAAACAGGTCAGTAGATTTGCCTAGAATTAGGCTGTGTCCTTGGAAGGTGCATTGAGGTTTTTTTGTTTTGGGATTTTGTTGTTGTTTTGCTTTTTCTAACGACCACATTTGGGGATTTTGTTTTAGTATCAAGTTAATGTAACTATATCAAATTTCAGTTCAGTTTAATTCAATTTTATCTATGTATCTAATCACAATAACAGAGTTATGAGACTCTACTGTTCATACTTACTATTCATTTGGGCAGTAGTCTAGCTAAGGGTGCGTAAAAAAGGCCATTCATGCGTAAAAGCGCACGCCCATGCAACTTGTAGGTTTTCGTTTTCCAGTTGCATGGTCGGTCTTTCTTCACCTTTCTGTCACTACAGTTTACTTCAGGGTCAGTGTGCGGGTCAATCACCGTGTTGATGAAGGCAAAGCAAGATATGCATGAATGGGCGCAAATTGCTCACCATGAGAGGATAGACTCCAGTTCGACAGGGACGGAGATGGCATTAATTTAAATCATAGGCTGAATTTAATTTCAGTTTTAGTTTTCAGTTTTTAGTTTTGTGTTCTATTTGATCTGAGTTTATAAAAATGAATTTTTTTCGTCCCTTCAGTAACAGGTTGCAGCACCACCACTTGTGCTCCGACAGAGCGCGTGCACTAAGCAGAGGAGGCTGTAGTCCGGACGGTAGCACAGAGCGCGCGGATGGAGAAACTCTGCTCTCTGTAACGGACAGTGACTCTGACTTGGACGTCTGACACTTTTAAAAGTGAAATAAACATTTAGGCTCTGCCTTGGGTCAACAGTGAGGAGAATGCGTGAGGACAAACGCTGTTCAGGGTTTGCGCTGCAATAAATTTGGGGTATAAAACGCAATATTATCCCATCCGGGATAATGGGCTGGGATAATATAGGCTGGGAAAATCCGGGCGAAGGTTACGTGAATCTTTTCTGGGTTTTTTCTTTTCTTTTTTCTGGTTTTTGGTGGTCTTCAGGTACAAATTTCGAATTTTAACCACCGTTTTCATTTTAACTGTATCACTGGAGGGTGAGATGCACATCTGCTGACCCAGTTTATCATGAACTTAACTAAGCAGGCATCAAGCAGTGCACTCCTGTTGGACTTTAAATCCAGTGACCCCCAAAGAGAAGACTGAAAACTGCCAGTGAGCGAATCACTTTCATTTACTCTCATTTTCTCTAATTATGTCTTTTTTTCCTTTCCTTTCCTTTTCTTTTCTTTTCTTTTTTCTTTTCTTTTCTTTTCTTTTCTTTTTACAAAACAGCCTAGTTGTTCCTTTAGACGCTCAAAGTGGACTCCTACATGTTTACTGTAGACAATCAGTCAGCACCACTGAATTCCGCCTGCTCCCTGTCTGTTTGTATTACAGTTTTTTGTCAACTTGCCATTTTTTCGTTATTTAAAATTTACTGTCTATCCATTTTCTGTCTACTCGATGTTCATTTTAATGCTGAATAAATGTTTTTAATGTTTTATAGAAATAAAGTTATTTATTATATTCACTGTTATGAACACTTTTGTACTGATCCGGCACCACCTGTCATATAAACAGTTAACAGAAAAAAAAACACAATGTATGATCACGATTTATGATTACAATAAATACAAAGTATTTATTGACCACGAATACGCGTGCAAATCATTCGCATGTGGCTTCAGCCTAAAATGGGTTCATAATGGGTTACCTAAAAGGATTTACCAAAGCGCTTTGTTGTTTTCTGATTGATCCAAAACCCAAAAGAAGAAAAAAAAACACATAGAATTGCAAACAAAAACTTTGCTTACATCAACTCAATATAGCTCGTCCAAACTATTCTTCTTTTCAGCCAGTTGGGTATTAAAACCGTATAGAATACGTTTAATAATCGTGTTGGATTTTCTGTAAGTATTCATAACTTGACTTTCTCGCAAAATGCCCACGGTTCCGGTTCACATAGGTTCTTTTTTGTGTGACAAACATTTTTATAAACCTTTATACGTGCAAACTACATCTACCAGTGGGAATAGATATTCTATTTAAATACTCTCACTTTCTATTTAACAAAATAAATACACACCGGCGCCATCTAGTGGTAACATTAAATTCAATTTGCGTTTATATCCGTTTATGTAAGTCCAACGTGGTAAAGCTCAAACTGCGCAGTAGTTGACACAAAACTTCAACAATGATTCACCGGCTTACAGAAATATAGCCGGACGTTTCCTCATAAACATCACTACTGCCTTTATTTGATTTTGGGGTTTTAATTCCTTTATTACTTTTAAAGTTAAAAAAAGGTGACTTTTAATCCTAATGTGCGACATGCCTATATATATTTTCAACCATCATCATTTTTCGGCGTGAGTCATTACAACCACCCACTATCCTGCGAAGGGCGAGATGAAAAGAATAGCATTTTGTTTTAACATGCTTCTGAAAACATCAATGCTTTTCCAGCACCGACGACTTCCCGTTTCTTCCTGACCATTGCGAAATTGCAACGTCTCCGAGCTGCACCTAAACACAACGTTCAGTGACATCATGACCTGATGGCGTCATCCTTCCGGTGACACGTTTCTCGCACCAGCAGGTGGCGCAGCTGGACAGGCCTGATCATAAACTGTATAGGCGTTAATAAACAGTTTCTGATGATATGATGACATTTTACTCATCATTCTATTTAATTTACTAGATCATAATTTGATATCTAAATATATAAATTATACGTTATTTTAGACAGGAGACCCAGTTGGAGGTAGCAGAACGGAAGATACTACGGTTTCCATTGGACAGAACTAGAAATGAGTATGTCAGAGGGACAGCACAGATGAAGTGGTTTAGAGGCAAAGGTATAGAGGTAAGCTTGAGAGAGTTTGGACATGTGAAGAGGAGGGATGGTGGATATATCGGGCAAAGAATGTAGAAATGGAGCTGCCAGACAGGCCACAGAGAAGGTTAATAGAAGTAGTGAAGGAGGAGATGCAGAGGGTTGGTGTGGCAAACAAGGATACTAGGCAAAGGATGTAATGGAGGCCACTGTGGCCTAAACCCTAAAGCGAGTATCCAAAAGAAGAAGAACAAGAAAATGATTTAAGGTTATGAATGTGGACTTATTGATCTTACTGAAATGGGGCATTTAAGCTTTTTGGTACTTTGAATAAATTTGCTTTCAGATGACTTTTGCTTGTAATAAGACCTCGGTACCTCTTCCACCACTGGCTGCATGGCGTAGATGCTTAGATTCCTCGATAAGAAGAAAAAAAAGAGAGAGAGAGATGGCCAAGAGGCTCATTGTGAAGATGTGTTTGATATTTTTTCAGTAGCTATAATTTCAAGAATGATATTTCAATTCCAAAGCAGCAAATGAGAAAACAAGCAGCACATTTGGAGAAGAAGAAATGGTAACGTTTGATTACAGTTTCACTCTTGTTTAAGGATTAGTGGAGTCACACAGCAGAGGAAAGCTGGAGTTTTAGCAGATATGTTGCAGTTATATGTTCCAGTATGTGTATGCAGCTTGAGGGAGTCCAGAAGATTTATGATAGCTCATCCAGATACACACTGCAGGACCAAATGACAGTACTAGACTTCTTTAAGTTTCCCAATCTAGCTTCTGCTGCATTGATAACATATATGTTTGCATTTTAATATTTTCTGGTAAGTGAAAAACCACTATAACTGTCTACAGTTGGGAAATTTATTAAAAAATATAATTAAATGTCATTTATTTTATTATCACGTGAAATGTAAGAATACATTTTTTTAAGGAGGCTGTTCCTCCTCCCTGTATATGGAAATAAAAAACCACCCAGGGGCATCACATTTATAGTCTGTTAAAATTTAATTAATCACTAAATCTAGTTACTTGAAGTTATTTTTTGAAGAACTGGCAACTGTTTGTAGTAATGTAGACCTTAGTAGTAATGTTTGATTATAAAATAAGAAGGGCTCATTTGCTTACTCTACAATATAGCCTGGAGCCCTGTGGGGCAAGAAGAGAATGTTAGACTAAAATGCAGCCTGGACTCCTAATAGTAATATGTTATTACAAAAATAAGACGGGATCTTTAGGTTAATCTATAATACAGCCTTCAACCCTAGTAGTAATGTTTGAGTACAAAAGAAGAAAAAAGCCTAGACACGTGTAATTACAAAATAAGAAGGGCTCTTTGGGATACTTTATAATGAAGCCTGGAACACTTTATAATACAGACTATAGCTCTGTTAGTATCTGAAGTGTAAGAAAGGATGCTTACATTACTGTAAAAGGCAGCCTGGAACCCTAATTAAATACAAAGGGGGGGACTGAAATCCTCTATAATAAAGCCCAACCCCATGAATACAACAGACATGGTTCCGGCTTTTCATCACCGCTGGAGCCGACTGCACCTGCTCAAGACAATGCTTGTAATTCTACCAGACGTACCACAAGTGTCCGAGCGGCTCTCTGCTCCACGTTGCTTAAAATAGACCTAGTCTGTTTTTTCTCTGTCTTTCTCTCGTCTTTTTAGGAAGACGGAAGAGATATCAATCTGCACAGAGCAGACGAGAAGGGCAGAAAGTCTAGGAGAGAAACGACATGGACAGTGTCGTAACTTTTCAATTTTCCCAGTGAAACCATCAAAGATGCAAACAACGAAATAAAATATGTGTAAAAAGAAGTTGGGATATTCTATAATAAATCTTTAATACCTAAAATTGTTTAAAATTAAAATGAATTCATCTTAAAAAAAACAAACAACTGTTGATTATGACTCATTTTTTAAGTATCATTGGGAATCAGTAGTACTTTATATCTTATATATATCTTATACAGTGTCTTATATTCAGTGTGTGAATATAATATTATAAAGTGCTGCTACCAGATTGACTCAACAATATCAGCCCTTCAGACGCTCAAACTGTGCGCGAGGCTGTCTGTGGTCATGCATGAGGACTGATGGGCTCTGTGGGCTGTCTGGCCATGACACGCGCGTTCACACACCCACATTGCTCCACGCCTGCGGGTGAATTCCATCGCCTCTCTTTTAAAAACACGTCTTCCAGCTGAGCACACACACACACACACACACGTATGCACGCACGCACGCGCACACAGATTCTCTCCGTCTTTCTTTTCTCTCATCCGGCGCAGAAGCCCGGCAACGCGGGTGACGCGTTTTGCGCATTTCCTGCAGCTCGCGCTCACTCACAGATTCAGGAGCGAGGGGACGGGAAGCGAGGGGAGCGCGCAGAGAGCGAACGGGGGAAAAAAAAAAAAGCGAAACGGGAGCGGAGTACTGGGATGTGTTTGGGGGTGCTCGTGAACCCCCCAAAAAAACTGCATTTGGGGGGGTGGGGGGCAATAAAAGGCACTGCTTAACGAGGGTTACGCGCAAATATCGCGGTGCAGTGAGGTCGTAGGAAGGAGATTATCCAGGAGAGGAGCGAGCGAGCCGAGACGGGCTGGAAGAGGAGCACCAATCCCGGATGGCTAGGCGCGGCTGGTCGCGCTCTCTTCCACCCTGACCCGGGAGAGACACACGAGGACCGCGGGGAAGCTCCGGGACTTCACGTGAACGTGAGCCAGTCAACCTGCGTTTCTCCTCAGAGACATTTATACCCCCTTCTGTTTCCGCGGTAACAGGATTTTTGTGTGGCTCACGAGACCGATCGTAAACAAACAAGGCAACCGCCTCGGTGGGAGAGCGTCCATCAGGAGACCCCTGAAGGGTGTGAGTCTGCGTTATTTCTGCGTTTTTCAGCCTGCTGGGGACCAGTCAGCTGCCCTGTTGGCGTCTCTGCGCGTGTGTGTGGATAACGAGCTGTTCTGATATGGCTGTACTAGACTGAGAGTCCAAGGAGCCAGCGGCATTATGGGATGTAGCAGGACTGTGCAGTGACCCCGCTCATTGGAAGGAAACACTCTGTGTACAGGAGCAGGAACAGGCAGACTAGCCTAAACAAACACACTCACACACACACACACACACACACACACACACTGATCCTTTTACGCACACACACTTCCCAGCAGCCATGCCTGTGTTCAGTGGCCTGTTGAAGGTGCGGGTGTGTGAGGCGGTGGACCTGAAGCCCACTCCATGGGCGCTGCGTCACGCAGTGGGAAAGAGCGGCTCCTTTCTGTTGGATCCCTACCTGGCTCTGAATCTGGATCAGACCCGGCTAGGCCAGACCGCCACCAGAACCAAGACCAACAGTCCTGTTTGGCACCAGGAGTTCTGCACCGAGGTGCGCGAGGGAAGGAGCCTGGAGCTGTCCGTGTTCCACGATGCACCCATCGGGTATGATGACTTTGTGGCCAACTGCACCATCCAGCTGGAGGACCTGCTGCAGAACGGAACCAGGCACTATGAAGACTGGGTATGCGTTTGGTCTGTAGCTGCGTGTGTGTGAAGGTGTGCGTGTCTGTAGGTGAAAGCCACAGGCTTGCATGTGCAGGTGGAAGGAAATCTGAAATATTGTATCTGCATAATATATTTAATGTGGTGTATTGGGCTGTGGTATGCATGCGTTTTCTTGGCTACATTTTCTTAGGAAAGCCTATTCCCAGGTTTCCCCTGTCGGTTATTATTGCGTAAAGACACAATATTGTTGGCCTTCTATTCTCAAAAATTCAAATGTGCACCTTTGCCACACCAGTGGATGAAACTGAAAAAGACTACAATTTGATGGCGAAGACTTTAGGACCTTATTATGCTTGTTTTCTGCTTGCATATACAAATGATGAGGTCAGAATATATGCAAGTAATCTCTATAAACCCCCCTCTCCCCCAGCTTCAGGTTCCTCTTACAGACAGTAAAAAGGATGGCTCTAGCTTCCAGGTCTAAAACGTGAAACCAGCATGGGAGTACCTTGAACCAACATTCATTGTAATATCCATCAGGGGGTGATACTCATAGTTATGGACCTACTGGAGTCCATTTTGGAAGATTTTGATCATTTGGCTAGCGTCTGACAAGTGCTTAGCTGGTTTCACAATCAGTTTAAAAAACATGAGAAAGGATAACAGTGAAAATGCTTCAGAAGGAGACTTTTCCAAACCCCTAGTTTCACGTTATGATACCTGCATCTATCTCCTAACTGTTCCATTTCACACTGTAGCTTTCTCTCTTGTTGTAACCTGCTGTTCAAACCTTCTGTTTGTGAGTTGCAGCCAGTCAGAGGCTAGTTCACTTAAAGGGGGAAGATGTTGTTTCAGAAGGTAAACAAACCATGGGCCTACACCGAGGTCCAGTAAAATGACTTAGAAGTCTACAGTACTGTTTTTTTCCTCCACAAAAAAATCTAACTACACTTAATAGCTACACAATATGTCCACTTTAATTGGTAACAAATATATGTTCAACTCCAGTATCAATCAGTGTCAAGACTGACAGCATCCCTATCCAGTGGAAATGCTGGTTTCAGTTCAGAGCCTTTTACAATGAAATGGGCCTTCATATTTATGACGACGTTAGCGAGGCAAGGCTGAGATGGTTTGGATATGTGCAGAGGAGGGATAGTGGATATACTGAACAAAGGATGTTAAATATGGAGCTGCCAGGCAGGAGGAAAAGAGGAAGACCACAGAGAAGACATTGTGGATGTTGTGAAGGAGGACATGCGGAGGAAGATGCTAGGGATAGGGTGAGATAGAAACAGACGATCTGCTAAGACTAAGAAGGAAGAAGATGTTTATCTTATGTTTATTATAAAATACTATTTCCCAGTGTCAAACATTTACTCGGAGCTCTTCATCATAGCCTCCACTTATGTTATTCAGTTTAGCAGTGCTGCAGTCTGCTGTTGTCACACTGCACGCGTGTCTGGTTATCGAACTGGATGTAACAGCTGGAGCCTGAGTGATATCACATTATAAAAGCCGATAATGATATTTGGTCATTTAAGAATCTGTATACATGTTTTTTCTTTCATGTGAAACGGCTTTCCCTACCAGTTGTTACCTGGAGTCAATTTTTTTGCTAGTGTTCTACAACGATCAGCTGTTTGTTGTGTTTGTGGCCTTAAAAGCAAGCGTTTTCAACAAGGAATTTGCAGACTGCCCTCTAGTGACCAAACTTTGCAACATCAACAATCGTAACACGATTGAAGGGTGTTTCTTCTGTCTCCGTTACTCTTATACTTTCTATAAATGCCAATATCAGCCTCCAACCAAAGTCATGCATTCGTCTTTTACTAATGTAAAATGAGACCATGTAGGAGCGACTTGTTGTTTTCCATTCTATTGTCACGCAGCTTTACCCTCCTTATCTGTGACATAGGAGCTATTTGGACCTGCATTGCATCTGGTTTGGGCGTCTCAGGTTCGACTTGCAGTCGTCCTTTCTCTGTTCCTCGCATTCCTCCTGTCCCTTACATTTGTATGTAAGGGAATAAAGAGCTATTTGTTTTAGATCTGCAAGTTTTTTTCTCCAGTTATAACATGTGATACCGTTCCACTGCTTCCCCTCATTTTGTGTCAACTTGCCTTATGTTAGACGAAAGGCTAATGAAGGTGATTTCAGGACAGAGTTGAAAGGGGGAGAGAGGATAACGGCAGACTGTTCTCCAAAGCCGTTGTGAAATACTCTGATAATTTTCTACCTTTCAGGCAACTGTTTCAGTCAACACACACACATTGAAAATCCACCGTCAGGCCTTTGGAAGAGGATATGAAATCACAGCACCCATAGCACTTATTACAATATTATTAAATTTTTTTTGTGAACTGGCATTTTCCTCTTTGAAGTAAGAGTATTTATTAGACGCCCTGCTCTCAGCTGGATTAACATATGACTGTGATGTAATCTTTTAAAAAAAGAGGGGCAACAAAATGCTCATTGTGGTGAATTAATCGCAAATCTAAAGTCTTAGGAAGCTTATTTTCATGATGCAATGCTGCAACAAAAATTGTCAGTGTGAGCTTTGTTAATGAGTTGTAGGATGTGAAAGTATATATGATTTCATGCTTGCCAAACTGTAGGTTTCCTTACCGGGGGGTGGGGGTTAATTGATGTGCAGTTACATAACCTTATGCTATGTCAGCACACGCACTTGTATATAAACCAGCACACACACAGGCACCCACTTCGCCCCTCAGCCGTCCAAAGTGAGGTCAGAGCATATGGATCAATGTGCTGATTGACCACATCCCATCGATCAGCCAGGCGGCTCGTCAGTACATCTGCCTCAGAGCGACACAGTCCCTCTCACCCCCCCCATCCTCCTCCCTTCGTTATTCCATTACTCACCATTTCTGCCTCCCGAGTCTTTCTCATCCTCCCCTCTTCAGCAGTGAGCTCGTCTTTCAGCTTTAAGAACACCCCCCACCTCACTCTCCCACCCACCCTTCCTTTACCCATCATCTTCCTCTTCCTGCCTCGCTCATGCACCTTAAACTCCTCTTTTATCTGCTTCCTCCTGATGCTCTTACCTTCTCGTGCTCCTCTGTCTTAAGTGAGGAAGGAAGGATGTGATGTTCAATCTCAAGAAGGAGGCAGCGGTGGGAAATATAGTATACTCGTTAATAGGTTGTCTGACTCAGATCAGACAGGGTTTTCTCTTCAGTTTTTTTTATGTCATTTATACAAAAAAAATAGGCCAGCCTGCCTCTCACACACTGATTTATCATGACTTGCTGTATGTTTTTTTCACAAAAAATACATTATTAAGTATAAATAGAGAATACTGTTAACACAAAAATGAGTTCTGGAATCAAATCTTTTCAACCTCGCTCTGTATGTAAAAATGAACATGCAAATTAAACTGGGTGGTAAGGCTTTGAATCTACCTCACTAATTTCTTTCAGCGTAAATTTATCTGTCACTCATTTGACCCTTAAAAGGTCACAAAAAATTAATAAATGACCTTCACATCCCGCATTGGGAACTCTGCTTGCAGCTTATTAAGGTGGAATGAAATTCTCTTTAGTTATTCCGGCATTTTAAATAGCTTTAACAGTTAATGATAATCAAAAATGATGTCAGATTTTCTTTTGGTCAACTAATTAGCAAATTATGCAGCTTCAAAGTTCTGATAAGAAACCTCGGAATTTGGAAAAATGATCCCCCGAGGATGAATCCTAAAAACTTAGAATCCTAAAATGTTTTGGATGGATTACTGTGCCATTGTAACATTAATCCCTGTCATTGACTGAAATGTTTAGCCAAATTTAGCTGCCATCAGTTTCAATAGTCAGTTTTTTTCTTTGTTTTATTGGCTGAATATTAATATATTTAGTACCATTAATACCTACTCGGATTGACTTGCCACAGCTCCCCACGACTTTACTCAGATCGACTGGTTTTCCACTACAATCCGGTACTAGCGAACATGCTTGGTTGTCGTCACAGCAACGTGTCCGAGTGTCCCACAACGTAAGTAATATGGGACACGAACGCTACAAAACAGGTGGACGCCAAAGCAAATATATACATGCTGCCCGGTCTGTGGCTTTTTGTCTGACTTGGGGACTGTTGTTGTTTTAGTGATTTCCCTAGTTGCCAGGTTTCATAAAATGGCGGTTTTAATTTTTGTCAGAAAGATGCTTTCTTGACTCATCGAGTGACGCTACTGACCAGCCAATTGGTGGCATGCAGTCTGACGATGTCACATTTTAGTGCCTGCTCGGATCGCTTGGAACCCCGGCCGAGTAGTTACTAAAAAAGTATCTGGTAACAGGTACTATAACCTAATGGAAAACCCTGAAAACCGTGGTGAATAGTGGCGAGTCGATCTGAGTAAGTACTAATGGAAAAGGGGCTTAAGACTAAACTAAGTAAACCGATAGATCCCCCACTCCCCATCCTATTTTAAGCAAATGCAGACTCACCCATCTGGGATTATTTTGGTTTTAAACTGGGTTACGTCAATGAACTGAAAGACTTAAACAAAGCAATCAGATGAAGGATGTTTCAGCTTAAATGAAAAGCAGGTACAGATATATGTTATCCAGTGTCCAATATGATTTCTGAATTGACACTGCTTGCCAGCCTAGGCCAAGAATAGGCAACCAATAAAGGCTTAATTGTAATTAAGTAACTTCCTGCTTTTCTGAAAGACAGAAATCAGGGGAACAAGAAGTGATCTGAGCCAAACACTAGTCTTAGATAAGATTACATTTGTGCTTTGCAGGTAATTATTTACCAAGTTGAATTCTCAAGGCACACCATTAAATTACCAGTTGTGAACTCAGCCAGTCCAGTCTCTCATAGCTGCTATATTCTTCCATTAGCTCGTCCATTCTGTAGACATGTTTTTTGAGTTTGCAAAAGATTTTCCACAAGACACAAGAATAATTTAATATTCTGTTAAGTCTAGCTAAAAGAAATCTATTGTGCTCAGTTGCAGTACCATGTGTTTGTTCTTGGACTCTGATCATTAAGTCAGCTGTGTGTGAAGAGGGCCATTTTCCACATTTAAAACAGACTGAACAAGTCAGTAGAACTACAGGTCTGAAGAAAACAACAGCATAGAATGCCACAGAATCTGTGACTTAATACAGTGTGCATCATGGATTGTGGAACACGCTACCACTATCATTGTGTATTAACCCCTGCTCTTCTAAGCAGCAATAATATCAGTTATCAGATCTAACAGGGGGAAGAAAGGGCAACTCGACTATGAGGAAGATCACCAATTTAAATCATAAGTTAAAATATTCTTTGTTGTTCTTACAGGGGACCTTTCACCAGTCCATTCTCTGTCTGAATCAAACAGTTTTAGCTTCCTATGCTCTCCATTTAACCCATCTTTCTTCTGATTGGCTGCCCCTCTCAGTGTGGGTGGGTGGAGCCGCTGTTCCCACAGCCCAGGGTTCAGCAGTCTGAAGCTTGAGATTTGGCATCATATGAATTATTTGCACATACGTTGACATTATTTGGTCACATTTATTATGAGGTTTCAAGAAAATAAGCAAAGTAGACCACTTTAGTATGTACGAATTAAATCAACCTCTGTAGGCTTTGCAGTACTTAGAGCAGATCAGTGACAAAAACCGAATGTACAGTAATACACAGTGAGACCCAGCACAGAGTACAGCCAAATGGCATACTTCCTGCTGTTCAGAAGAACACTGAGGCATGTGTACCTCAGCTCCATCTTTCTCACTTCCTCTGCCCTTCTGCTGCCTCTCTCATCCCATCTCGTCATCTCTCCATCTCTGTCGTATGTGCACTGTTATGCCCATCGTCTCTGCTTCCTGTTCCCTTTTGTCTTCCACCACCTCTCCATCTTGCCGGGACCCAAGCGCTGGTTCCTGCTTTGTGCCGCTGGTGAAATATTAACCAGGACTTTGATGCTTATTAATTGTCCCACTCAGTAATTGAGATGCTCTACGGAGCCCATCCCCATGGTGACAGTGACAGCCCCGTCCCCTTGGTGATAGTATCTCACCCACAGACACATCAGAGAGAGAGAGAGAGAGAGAGATGGGTAGGTGAGAGCTTTTTTTTGGGGGGGGGGGGGGGGGGGGGGGGGGGGGAAAGAGGG
>VUQR01010111.1:30823-51826 GCA_015108515.1 Hemichromis elongatus | reverse complement strand
GTAAAAAGAGGGAGAAAAAAAAAGCAGTGTTTTAGTTCTTTTAGATGGGAGAGTGATTCAAGGCCTTCAAAGGTAGAGAGACTTAAAGGGTTCCCTTGTGCTGCGTGCCCACTCTTCAAGGGAAATTCCACTTTACTCACCAGCATAATTATGCCGATGATGTATGCAGGTAGTCGGTGAGACACGACATTACAACATCAACCGCTGGGCTCAGTTAATCAAGCCTCAGGCAGGTTTGGACAAGTTTTACACAGTAACAAAACAGTAATTAATCATTCCTCACAAAATAGAGTTACTGTTTAGATCGTCATCGGTAAAAT
This sequence comes from Hemichromis elongatus, assembly GCA_015108515.1. Lineage (NCBI taxonomy): Eukaryota > Metazoa > Chordata > Actinopteri > Cichliformes > Cichlidae > Hemichromis > Hemichromis elongatus. The sequence continues at coordinate 51,506 of VUQR01010111.1, read as the reverse complement.
AGACCATTTAGGACGCACACATTAGTTACGCCGCCGTTTATGTATGTGTTTTCTGTTCGTTATAGCGACTATGTTTATTCTCTCGTGACTGAAATGTGTCGATTAAATATGTTTGAAAATGTTAAATCCGTCAGTGGGATTGACCTGCCTCAAGTGGCCATTAAAGGAACTGCAGTTTTTTTTTTCAGCCCCTGCAGGTCGGTGGTTTTACTTCACATACACTGCGGAAGAAATTCTGCTGCATTCTCCATTATTAGTTATTATTACAGTATTGATTGCAGTATAACAATTTACTGTTTTTCAAATAAGCTCATTTTAAATTCAAATGTATTATTTTTAGTGGAAGACGAGTTAGAAAAAGACACCTGGCTATGCTTAGTTCTCACTTATGTATGGTTACGAGGCTTTGAATAAGTATTGTCACTTTATGTATTAACCAGTATATTTGAGTAAATTATGTAACATTTAGGGCATTTTAAAAAGAAAATGTGTTTTTAACTAAACTCAGGTCAGCTTATTAAGTTTGTCTTTTACAAACAATGTCATGTATGTTTGTTTTTTTTTTTATTCTTGGTATTTTATCATGTTGTAAAACCTCTTGTAAATAGCACTACCAGTATTTTACCCGCCATTTTCAACATTTTTATTGCATTTTTTTTATGGCTAAACCAAATTTATATATTCATATGAGCGTATAGCTCTGAGAATGTTGTGGTTTCACAATATAGTGAGCCTGTGTATAGACTTAGGGAGGCTTTCGTTTTATTATAAAACAGTATACAAAAAAATGAGACCATGGAAATCTTATTCTATAAAATAATTTACTCTGAGGCGCTTTCGTATTTGTGGCAGAGGTTCACAGTCAAGGGGTGTACGCACAGGAAATAATTCACAGTGATGTGGTGAGCAGAGACCAAGCGATGAAGGGCAAAATAACCACCGCTGATATGTTTCTCAATTGAATTAAACAAATACCAACGAGGGTGAAGGATATTGTAGATTCGTGCACAGCTGGGTGGCGGATACACTAGCAATTACTTAGGTTATTTGATATTACCTAGGCAACCAGAATTGAATTACCATTAGTTATTGCAAAGCAATGTGCAGACAACAAATACTTACAATTAGTAAGTTACTTACATTCACAGGGTGGTGCACAAAAGCTTACAGCTCAGCTTTTTCTACCAAAGCGATTCTATCTCCAGGTAAAAACTCCAGGTAGTTTTGGAGTTACCATCACCTTGTTTCCTGCTGTATGGGCCCCACTCACGGTTAAAGCCCAGCTGAGAAATGGTGGAAAATGAGCCTCATTTTTTGATGACAGAAAGACTTCCAGACAGCAGACACACAGCTCTGCTATTGGCTGAAAGTTACTTTGCATCTGTTCTTATAAACCTCCACCTCTCCTCACTGTCTCCCAGCTGTTAACAGCCTGTTACCCAGCATGCCTTTCACTTTATTAATGTTACAAGCTGTTTATGTTTGACAGATTATTTTGTACCATGATGTTTTTCCCTTATGGTGGTTGCGCATTATTTTGTTATTTTTATTTTTTTTTGCAGCAGTATTTTTATTAAATTTTAACACAATACAGCCATAAATCAGAACATCTTACACGTTTAAAGAATAATCGAGCTGTATTGCCAGAACAATGAAAAAAGGAAAACACATACAGAAGGGGGATGCTTCTGTTTTGCAGCTTTACGAAACAAAAAAAGAAAAGAAGAGCGGAGGGAAACATCCTCAGCTTGTTATATTCAAACTGAAGGGAGTCCATATATTCTCTGGTGTGGTCAGCAACACTTGTCTTATCTATTGGTTGGTGCTCAGTCTGGCACCGGACTTCCATAACACTGCAGTGCTTTTTTTTTTTTTGCAATAGCCACACTGAAAACTGCTCATTTTTACTTTAAATATTTTTTTTTTTCTGATACAATTTCAAAAGGTAACATATCAGATCCAACAAGATCTGTTTAGTGGTCATTTTTTGTGTAATGATCCTTTAAATTATGTACACTTCACAAAATGATTTGGTATTATTTTTATTAAATTTTTTCAATAGTTGTGGATTATTAATTGTCGTTTTATATTTATGCATTCAATTTTTTATAACAACAAGGAGTGAGTGTGCACAGTTGCAGGCTGTAATATTCAAGTCAGGCTGGCTATTATTACCAACAGCCTATCATCGCTTCCTTAGTAATTAAAAAAAAATTAGCTCCAGGTAGGGTTTAAAAAAAAAACAAAAAAACAAGCAAGCTCTCAGTTGACAGAGAAAACAGAGCTGGTGCAAAGGTAGCAAGACGTGTCTGAGAAGAGGGAGAACAATGGTGATGACTGAGAGAGAGGACAGGAGATGAGGCGTGGAAGTAAGCTCTGTGTTCATGTAAACATGTCAGGCTGGAGGGCGAGAGCTGCGAGGCTGCGAGGAGCTTCGGAGACACGATGACCACACAGTGTAACGTTTCCTCGCTGGGCCACGGGCCACGTCAGATGTCAGCCAGCCACTGTTTGACACTTGGCGTCGGCACAGATACACTCACATGCTCCAACACGGCAGCCGGGATTAAAGACTGAAGAGCTACAACTGGAGACCAGCCAACATCCGTTTAAAAGATGGTTTAACCAGTTTAAATTATTTTTTCGTTTTACATCTATGAAGCCAAATATTTTATTACAGCATGTTTTATAGGCGCCGTTAATGCCTGATGGAATTTATTGCATTGCATATTTCTAAAAATTCTTAAACAAGTGACAAATTTAGGTGGTGTAAAGTTGTAGGTCAGCAGAGACGGCTTTGCAGTTGTTTTTTCACCACAATCTCAAGAGCGCCTGTCAGGAAATTTTATAATTTGACTCTAAGGTGAGCTGATTTAAATTTTAATGTCCCGGGTCACGGAGAAGAATTTATCCACCGACTGTGACAGAATTTCACACGGTTTGTAAATCGAAAATAAATCGATCGCACAGAGGTGGACAAAACATCGTCATTTTATAATAAGTCAAGCTTTGTCTACAATTTATGTTGTGTATGATATCAGAATCAAGCGTGTTAAGCCACAGAAAGAATTTGACTTAATCTCAAAAAACTTAGACACATATGGTGAGCATATAGCTACAGAAGAACAAAAAAATTTGTCTGTAAAAACAGTTCTTTCCACAGATTTTAAATCCAGTTGTACCAAATGGCGGTTGTGTTGCAGATGTGTTAGTCTGCGTAGAAATATCACAGATATATGTGGTATTCAGTTTGTGAACAAAATATCAAAAAGCTAAAAAAACTCCCACAAAACTGCAAGACAAGGCGCGGGGCACAGTAAGGCAGTCTCCTGGAGGAGCTAGCAGAGTCGTGGGGAGAAGCTGCAGGAAAATGCTAATTAAGTTGGGTGACTAATGGGTCGTTAGTTTGTTGTAAATCTTTTTCAGTATGTGCGAGAATTTGCCCCATGTGAGTGCTTTTAACATTAGATAGCTATAAAAAGTATAGGGTAAGCTGTATTTGCAGTAGGTAGCGAAGCAGAACAGAGCCATGACACTGTGGCTGTTACCCTGAAGGGGCGTCCACATAGGTAGCCCTGTTTTGTTGCTAATGGTTGGTTGCTAACTGGAGTTCCAGGCTTGGGTGGCCTGTGTAACATTTGATCATTTATTTACCACCTTGTAATATGTCAGTCAACAGTATATCACTGTCATTGGCAGTTGCTTCAGTCACTCGCCTCGACGTTGAGGAGAGTCCCTCGACATCGCCTCTGTTTCTTAAACTATCGTTTAAAGTTGCAGAATTTGACTTTCTGTGCTCACTGGTCAACACACTGCTGCTAACTGGAGTGCTTACCATATTACCGTATGCACATTTTTATTTATGTGATGTGACTTTTTCAGTACTACTACATCACCTCTAATGCCCCTAAATAATATTTCATATCTGTTTTTCATAGCAGAGGATGACCTGCCATGGCAAACTCCAGTTCAACTGAAATCAAGAGCAGCTACAGCAGCGCCTTAGTTATTGAGCCAGCTGGTATAGGAAGAGTGAATGGACCATCTGGACAAACATAAAAGTTTTAGTTGTCCAAAGTTCAGTGTTACACCGGGAAGGCTGGCGTCTCCCACCTGCCCATTTCTGCAACCAACGTTAGGGAAACCAACAAGTATGTTAAAGACTGCTTGTAATTACTGAGTGTGGTATCTGGCACATCTAAATTTGACATTTCCTTAGATGGGGAGGACGGCCAAAAAATATTTTTATCCTCTAGTGGATGTCAGAGTTGTAAAAAGGTTAAGAACCTGTGGCACTGACAAAGTTGTCCTATAAGGGAATCAGTAGCCAGAGGGTTAAAATAGAAGACACTAATAAGTCTTGCTAGCCTCTTTTGCACCATCTGCTGCTACCTCCCAAAAAAAGATGTGGTTTGCAGAAAGTTATAAGACAAAAGCAACTGAGACCCACCTGTTTGACTTATATTTTGTTGCCTTGGAAAAAATACCCATGCAAGGTTAAAAATATCCTCCAGCATTAACATAATACTTTAGTCATAGAGGCAGCATCATGACACCGTCACCTTGTTCCCGCCTTTCTACTTTGTCTCTTTCAAGACACGATTATCCTCACGGTCACAGCCACGTTGTCATTATGCCTTGCTTTACTCCTGACCCCCCCAGACTTCATTCCCTCACAATTGCTGTTTGTGGGCAATGACATCATAGGCCCCAACCCTCAGTGACCTGCTGGTTAAGTAGGACAGTCTGGACTTAAGATATACACTCACACACAAAGACAAATACGGTGTGCTGCCCAGTGAAGCCAAATCAGGACAACCTTTAGTGTGTATGTGTAGGCTGTATGTCTGCTGCAGGGTGTTTAATGTATGTTTCCAGTGAAAGGGAAGAAATTGGGAGGCCTTTGAGAGGTCACAGTCAGCAGGTGAAACGCACACTTGTCTCCTCATATCGTGTGAAACCAGGACCTGCATTTCTCTGCCCATTTAAGCCAATTTTTTTATGTTATATTTGACTTTAACCACAGTTTTGGTTGTAAAATATATCTGAAACTAAAACATTGAATGTTTGGAATTATTTCTAACTTTGACTTTTTTTTAACAACATCTCATTGAGGTACAGATTAGTATTCTTTGGTATTGATAGCAAATATAGGTAAGCTGTGCTACGCTGAGCATCGGGTGCTGTTGCGAGAATGCTTTGGTAAATTTTTGAATGCAGTAAATCGCAAACCTCACATTGATTTGTCTCTCCTTCTGGTCCCAAACCGGGGATCTTTTGCATCTAAGAGGAGTGTATAAACCACTACACTCTGGAGACACTAGAAAGAGTTGTTACAATGTCTCACCATGGGATGGTCTTCTGAGAACTGTACTTACACAAATAACCGAAATTTATATCGGTATTTTTACCATTTAAGAATTATAATCTATCAATAATAATTTGTTTTCAGTTATTATAATAAAAGTAGTTAGCACAGAGTTTGTTAACTCATAAAATCCATTGGTATTTAATAAAATAATGTCCTAAAAATGACAGGAAAAGTATAGACTTAAGTTCACTAAGGTATTGATATAATGATTATGTGATAATGTGTGGTGTTATTCCCCAGAGGCACAGTACTTCCACTTTTTGGGAATTATCTGATTAACAGTGGAGAGTAAGGTCACAAATGAAACTACTCTGAGATTGCCCTGCACGTTTAAGGGCACAGGGTTGCGTAATCAATTTTAAAAAAAAAGGTCTGGCCGTTTTATATGACAGAAAAAAAACTGCCTTTTAAGTACTCACACACACGACTCTTGTACAGCAGCAAGATATTGTTTTTGTACTCAGTTTTTAAATTAAATATTTTAACTATGATCTTTTAATTACTGAGCGCTAGAAATTGCACTTGGTGGATTTATCCTCTTTTATCAGACAAATATATAAATTGGCATCAAGGTTCTCGTTTAGCTGTGCCAAGAAGTAAATTTAAAAAGAAAAAAATAAATCATGGACATGTTGTGACGCTTTTAGTTTGCCAATTTTCCTACCATAACTATTGCTTAAGAGTGTGAAGGTTGTTATCAAAAAATCTTACACCTCAGTTGATGACACTTTTAATATCATATGGCAAATAAGAGCTAAAAGAGTCTAAACAAAGGTTTAAAGAACAAATGTAGTGTTTACAGTTTTCAGTAGCTGGTTTAAAAGGGGAGGACCTTAATGATTAGATGCTTTTATCTGATTTTTATATTATAAAATATGCAGTTTTTGAGTGGATCACCAACACAGGGATGACACTGAATTTAAAAAAAAAAAAGAAGCTCCATCACAAGATTTATGAGAAAGAGCGATGTCTTATATTTAATTGGATATTTCTCCAATCGTGCAGTCACCTCGTGCGGCTTGAATTTTTACGAAGTGTGTTTTCATCCAACGGTGACGGCTGTCTGATCTACGGCGACTGCTCACCAGACTGTCTGCCGGTCCATCTGGATATCACGCACATATCTGGAGTGCTTGTGATCTCTTAAGATGACTGAACGGGCTGGATGATTTGATCTAGAACATCCACTGTTGTAAATCTAATTGGCCTCCTGTCTGACGCTACGGGATTGTTGGAGCGTTCGGTTGTGGTGAGGGGCGGGTTTTGTTGCAGTCGGTACTCCGAATGAGAATCCCTCCCATCCTCCCGCTTTACCTTCACTCCGCCACCCCAGCTCGGCTCTACTTACATTATTAGCCGTCTGTGATGTTACATTAAAGATGCATGACTCTCATGCTGTCTCACTCAGCGGGGGCCTCCCGTGTGAGTTGAGTTGCTGTTAGAAAGAGGGCCAAACACACACACACATGATATCGTGTGAATGCGGTCGAGCTCTCTGAAAACTGAAATTTGTTATTTGACAGATGGATGTGGGAGGCTGTCACTGAGACTAAATGCTCCTGAGAGAGACACAGAGAGCCGTCTGGCTGGACAGAGATAGCGAGCTAGATGGACGGAGAGTGGGAGGGGGTTAGCTCCACAGTATTGATATAATGCAAGCTTTGAGTGCCCTGTCTGCCTGGTTGAGTGCTTGTCGGTGCTGCTGCATATGGTGTGTGTCTTTTATTGTAGCAGCGTGTTTTTGTGTTTGGAGCACGAGGAGATGGAACCGATGCGAGAGAGTTAAGACTGTACGTGTGTTTAACGCTAACATCTCTCTGAAGTCCATTTTAAAATCCCCAGACGCTCTGAGAGCTCAACCACACTCTGCTTCCTTTATGTGTGTGTGTGTGTGTGTGTGAGAGAGAGAGAGAGGGCTTGTGAAGCTATCCATCTCTCTGGCTGTATCAGTGTCCTAATTGGACTAACAAGATTAATGAGGCGAACTAGATTCTCCGGCTCTCCCTCCTCCCATCTTTTGTTGGCGAGGCGGGGAACCTCGGCGTTGGTGTGTAGTTGTGCACGCAGGAGGTTAAATCCAAGTCACATTACAATTCATTTAACAGGGCTGGTGACGTGGATTCAATCTCCTGTCAGAGTAATGTAAAGTTATTAGTGCTTAAGTGGTCAGTCGATTAATCAGTTGGAGAAAATTAATAAACAGATTGTTTTCTCCACACTTTGACGCTTAATGGGCGGAACGGTCAATGACGTAACCAGCAAAATACCCGATGAAAATTACTTGAGGCCCTAATATAATAACATTTGTGAAGAGACAAGCTTATTCATAAATAACCTAATAAAAATGTCAGTTTTGGCCTAACTTGTCAATTAAACTCAAATAATCAAGGTATGTCCTTGAAAAAATTAAAGTAAAGATGAAAATTTATATTAAAATGAAGTTACATTAAAGAAACATTATGGCCTAAAAGCACAAAGCTAGGATACTGTCACCTCTAATCACAATAGCCTTAATCTGATTTATCGCTACGTAATCAGCCAACTTTTCCAGCTTTGTTTATCTATTGTGAATACAATATGATAAAAAAAAGAGGAAACAAGAAAGGAAAGCCTCACAGTTTGGGATGATTCTTCATTACACTCGTCGTTTGAGTCACTGGTGATAGAAAAACATTAGCAGAAACAGAGCATTGGTTATATTCTGAAAACAATCAACATAACAGCATAACTGGAAAAAAAATTATTTAACTGGCAAAAAATTATTAGGTTTTGCTTTATTAGAGGACTTTTTAAAACTGGCTAGCCTCTACATAGCCTTTAGAAGGCTAATGCACGTGCACGTACGTAACATTACTTAGCTTTCTCAACTATTGAGGTTTTTAAGCCATGTGACGTTAACTTGTCTGCCATTTTGGACCTGTGACAGTCATGTTGACAGTGTAGGATTAAGTCAGTGAAGCCCCATTCACACATGTCAGTGACCACCTGGTAACCACATGTTGCTAGCAAATAAATGTGTATTCCCCAGTCAGTTCGCCAAAGCCTCCTTGTGATTGTTTTGGTTGCTAGCATGACCTGAATGACTTGTCTGGAAACAAGCTAGCTACTCTCTGAGCTGTAGTGAAACTTTTAAAAGAGAAAAGTACAAGTTTCACCTTACGAAACATGTTGGCTACAGTGCAGTGTAGATCCTCTTGATGTGGGCGGAGCTCAGGTTGGTATAACAACCCAAACCTGACCAAATTATCTCTGAGATACTGCACGATTAAAGTCACTGACAAGCCTGTTGATGCAGTACAATGCTCTTGTGGCTTCATAAATAGCTCGAGGGATGTTTCGTGGTTCAGAATAGCAGACTCAAGTTACGTAGGTTTCGTCATGAATGGACTGCTGGGCGTTTTGGCATGACACAGTTTATGACAACTCAAATAGAGGTGAGGTTATAATCATAGAAAACAAGAAGTGACAGGTGTGTTGACTTAAAAAGCAGTAAAAGCAGCAAAAGCCTTACTGATCTATTCTCCTTCAGTTTGAAGCAGAGCCAGCGCTCACAGCCTCAATGATGAGTATTATTAGGCAGTTTGTGGTCTGTGTATTGTTCATTTGCAGAGGCCGAATCACTGGTTTGTCTTACTGTGATGTAGGAATGCAACTTTTTCCGGTGGTCACGTGATACCAAAATATTGTCATGTTGACTCACTTGTGGTTTTTAATTACCTCAAAGTTTTTGCAAACAAAGAAAACCGTTGGCGGAGCAAGCATGAAATGCATCCAGATCTTTGCAGCTCATGCTGTTAGCTTTCTCCATGCTATCGTCTCTCGCTCCCTAGCGGAACAAGACAAACTGAACTGAACTGTCCCGTTTTCACCTTATCCACGTTTTGATTCAGGATCAGACCTGTTTGTGGGTTCAGTGGATGCTCCTACTAACAGACCTGATTTCACTGACACCTGATTTGACTGAGACTCTTTTTAATATGAGTGTGAAAAAGGTGAGTAACAGATGTGCCAAAAGCCAGAAGCCTCATAAAGCCTCAATTATACTCATCACGGACATGGACAGCTGGAAACCCGACAGCCGAGTAGTCATTCCTGTTATACTTCTTTCAGGTCCGTTTGAAATTCGCTGCCTGGGCGCATGTGTGGTTGGTACAATAATAATTATAACATAAATTCTATGCAGACTAGTCCGTGTGAGACCAAAAAAACAGGCAGGCATGCGAACATGGAAAGCATAAACCCTGCTTAAGCCAGAACTGGCCCATCATAAGCTCCAGTCTGGCTGTCTCGATGGTTTTGCAAAGTGTAAAAACTACAGAGAAGGGGGGGTGGGGGTTGGACTTTTCACTGTACAGTATTTTGAACCAGGAAACATTGTGTTATTAAAGATACAGTGTGGAAAATCATTCTGTTTTCTTACTTCTCACAACTCAAGTGCATATTCCTAGCTACAGTGGCCGCTGTAGGACAAACTTGCTATAGAAATTGAATGTTAGGAGTTGATCGTTCAAATGGTAGTGGTCAAAGTGCTTTTTAGGCTACGTGGCACATTCATCTACTAAAAACAGCGAGCTATTTATTAATTGGTGGACTCTTTGATGGTAGCTTTGCATGACTCGTCCACCAAAATAATGCTTTTTTAAAAATCTTATAATGGGCCTTGGTTCAGTGGCTCCATGATGTAGTGATTTACATTAACCTATGGAGTGACGGAGGACGAGACACAAATACCTTTGGGGGAGGTCATCTCGTGTGTAAAACTACCAAATCAAACACACGGCGCTACCTGCTGTGGTGACCCATTGTGAATGAGGGAGTAGCTAGAAGCAGCTTTACTGAGCCTTGGTTCAGCTTAATTGTCTGCCTACTTTGCTCTGTGAGGCTGTCCCCAGGCTTGCAAGGGTTGACATGAAGTGTTGTCCTGACCATATTAGGGATATCCATTCAGGTCATAAAGATCCAAGAGTAGAAAAAAACAGTTTTAGTGTGGGACGCCTTTAAATGAATTCTCTACAAGTAAAGTGGTGATTTGGCCAAACTCTGAAGTTTGGATGTATGTTAAGATTGGTAGTATAAAGCTAACCTGGTATAATTTTAGATAAATTTGCATACCTAATTAACCATTGTGCATAGAATACTGTATTTGTCGTGGCTTTTATTTTATTGCTTTATAACTGCGGTAAATTCTTCTTTTTTTTAGTTTTTAAAGATAAAGTTGAGTACATATATGATGTACTTCCTCCTACTAAGCTCATATCTGTGCAGCAGATGTATTTTTTGTATTTTTATTGATTTTGGATATGAAAAATGAGCTCGAAGGCACCGCACGGCTCAAGTGGCTAGTAACTGGCGATGTGGAAAGAGTGCCGTTTTGCTGGATGGCGTGCCATCCGAGCGCTAAATCAATGACGGTGCTGTCCATTTGCTCCACTCTGTTCCAAATCACTCTGCGTCCATCTTTTGGCTGAAATCCCCACTGAGATGCGCTGTTATGCAAGAGGTTACGTTTGGGGATTAGCACATCATTTTCAAGGGTAGACATGAAGAATCCAATGGCGTTTATAGGTCACAAATCCCCCGCAGTTGCTATGTGTTAGACACACAAAACAAAAGGATAATACTTGCGCTCTCATATGTAGTACATCTTTCGAGTCTTTTAGCGTTTTTAGCTTGGGACGGATTCCTCTACATTGGGATTTTCAGTTTATAGAAAAATATATGTCAAAGAAATGCAGCAGATCCCCTGATATGACCGAGAGTGTGTGGCATTTTTCACATTTTTTGCTGTAAAAATAACCCCTAAAACGCACACAAGCCAGCCTTTTTTATGTATTGCTCCATCTTTGCTTGACATCAGTAGTACCATAAAATGACAGAAACGCTGACAACAGGTCTTCGATTAAAGACATACAGATGGAGAAAAAAATGAGGTTGAGAGTGAATCAAAAGAAAGTATAACGCATTAAATGAATGCATTTCTAACTCTGTGAACCATAAAAATATAAGCAAGAAGCATTTTTCTGATATTTTTAAGGGGACAGGAAATATGTAGGTTAAAAAAAATGTGTTATGTTTATTTGTTTATGTCGTATTAGTCCTACTGGAGGCAGCAGGATTGTGAGTTTCTGTCCATGTAACTGTGTGTGTGTTTCTCCATGCACTGCGCCTGGTTGCTGTGGGATAGGATGTGTGATGTGTGGAGGTATGGACTTCCTATTTGTTTGTGTTCTTTGTGTCTCATGTTCAGCAATGCATGGAGTCCATGTGTGCGTGTGTGTGCATGTGCACTGCTGCCTCCTGTGTGCAAGTCTGACTGTTGCATAAGAGGATCTGCTGCTGTCCCAGAGCTTAACTAAGGATTTAAACCTCTCTTCCTCACTCTCTCTTCCTGGGTTGTCTGCCTCTCCAGCTCACTCTGCTGCACTTTCTCCCATCTCTGTGACTGCATGTGTATTGTGGGCGGCTGGTGTTGAATAAGTCTCGGTGCGTATGCAGATCGCCCTTACCCATTAATATTTAAAAGTTTGAAACAGCCTCCCTTTTGATGGCTGGCTTAACTCAATATAACATCTAATTCTTTTTGCTAATAATAATAATGATTGATAAGATGATTTAATCAGCTGGAGTTTAATTATTTTTTTAATTACACTGACTTTAATTTATGCTCTTTATATAGAGGATGAATGGATTATAACTGTACTGTACATACATCTCATACTGCCATTATTCCAGTTGTCCTCTATCAACTAGTTGCTGTTTTAGCAACTCTTAGAATCTTTGAGTGTAAGAGAAGACACTAATATCTTACCACATTTATAATGTTTAAATACCTTCAGAATTGGGCTTTTGGTGATCTAAAAATAAGAGTTTTGGATGAGAATTGGATGTGATGTGACTTCGTCCAAGATGCCAAATTTGTTCGCCGCAAGAGAACGTTTTGCCAAGGAGCTCATTGGACTCTGTGCCGAGGAAGGATTTGAGCATTTTACTATCAACAAATTCTTTACTATATTTATTTAAATTGCATTCTGCAGCCCTTAACATTTTGATTGCTGCTCTGTATAATAACAGAATTATTTCCCTTAAGTTAAAATGCAGTAGGTTAATATTACACCTTAATAATCGCTGTATGCAAACTATCTTGACCTGCACACACTGCATGAGCAGTGTTATTTAGCAGGAAGGGACACTTGCTATTTAGTTTAGCTTAACTGTTACGGGAAGTCATTGTAAATAGCATGCTGGAAACACAGAAGAAAACTTCAGCTCATTTTTTAACCATAGATAAGCTGAAGTTTATACTGACTCTGACTGTATTCCACACAATGTCTGTTCCCTTATTTACTAGTAAGATGCCTTTAACCCATTTTTTTTTAAATATTTTGATGCCTCTTTTTTCTTACATTTGAGTTTGGTACAGGTACAGTTTTTCAGAGGTTGTTTTTGGATCAGCAATGTTGACTGAGGACCGAGTCAACCACTTGTCCAGATATAGGACCTCGTATTTTTAAGCCTCAAGCTTGAAAGGTAACGATGGCAAGCTGCATACATACACAAATAGCACATTTACAACACAGAAACACACATATCTACTAATTAGCACCAGCATACTAGAATTTCAGTCAGGAAAACCAATGCAAGAACTTCTTCTATGGTCTGTATGGCATAGTAACTCATTATATTTTTTAAATAATGCTCCAAAAGGTCCAAAAGCTCAATCTCGGTCTCTTTTATACAAACACAGCAGTGAAAAATGCGACTTGAGTGTATTTTTTACGTCCGTATCTTGATTGTGTGCAGTTTATCAGTGCAGTTGAGTTGAAATTGACAAGAAAGCACAAGCAAGTGTCAGCAATAATCAAGCTGTGATACTGTAGACCGTGTTGAAGTGAAGGTGGTGGTAAAGGTGATGATAAAGAGAACGGTGCGAGAATACCGATCACACTGGGGAACGCGGTGAAGGGGCCTGAAGGGAAGGCAGGAAATGGCTGTTCTGTCTTTTGGATAGTGTCAGAGAATAGCAAAACATATCCGTTACACTTCCTGAAGTCACAATCATGACCAAAGATATCCAGTTTAAATCACTTAAAAACAACCAAACCTCTCAATTAGATTTACCCTGACAGGATATTTTCCTCCCATCTCCTCACTGGCTGATGTTCCTTTTAATGTTTTGTACTAGAGAACACATGCATGGACGTCTATATGACACTTGTATACACAGAAAACTTTCCAATGGAGAATCCCTTCATGCCGCTGCAGCTCCTGTTTTTTGTCTCGCCTGTCTTCAAACCTCATCTGTCATGCTCGGGAAGCAGATGTGAGTGCTGAAATCTGCTCGCATATGCATATTTCTCATGAGACAGGTGTTTGAAAAGGGAAATGACAGACGAGCAGTGCTGAGGTTACATCTTCATCAATGGCTGAATTCCTTTCATACTTGATGCGTAAAGTGCCTAAGTGTGCCCAATCCTTCTACCATCCAGCCGCACCTGGGTATGAATGGGTGTACCAAGACTGGGAATAGCATGAAGGGTTCACGCAAGCTTACCAGATTTTGGAGATCTGAGGCAACTCATATTAGTTTTCCATCTGAATAGGAGCTATAGAGAATAATCAACAAAAGTAAAAATAAGACAACACTTAAAATTGAGCCGAATTTAACGGTCGATGTCAAACATTGCACATGATCATAAACAGGATGTATCAAACAAAATCATCCAAATTCAATATATGAATATAAAGTTTTAAATAACAGAAAACACTAACAATGTTGCATGTAAAACGTTCTATTACAATGTTCACAAATGCTCAATGTGTCCCCTCAGGAAGTGCGGCATATGTCCATAAGACAGTCAAAGTTGTCCCAAGCTTCCAGCGTGACTGGACCCGCTGCAACGACTCCTGTTGCTATGCTACCTGTCGGCAACCACGTAAACCTCATGAATCCCGCTTTCTTACAGTATGCGTCTCAGTCGTTATCGCTGAACGGCTGCTGATTATAGGTGTTCATACATCTACAAAAGATAATTAGTTTTTTACTTCAATCCAGCAAGGATGGGACTGTTTAGTTTTCTGGTTGAGTAACCGAGTACATCCATATTATCAATAGGAACCACAGGCGTCATAAGAAATGCACTACCTAAGTCAAACTTATGTAATGTTTGACTTTAAATTAATTTTAAATAAAATGGATGGATGGATTCTCCAATCACCCCCAAAGACCTCAGTAGAAATGCTGATTCTTTGTATTATAAAGCTCTATTTGATTATACACCAGCTATTAACATTCGTTCTGTACTTTTACATTCTGCTTGAATGCGGTTGTTAAAGCAGCCACATTACAAAGTAAAAATGTGAATGCTGTCTGGACGCTGTCCTTGAATTTACTTATTTATTTATTTTTGTTCCACACAAATGCTGCAAAGTGATGGAGACAAACTCACCTCGCCAAAGGCAAAAAAGGTTGAGCTAGTACAGCTGTATCACCTTCTGTGTGAAATTTGCTGCTCCACTTACCTACTTACCTAGCTGAAGGGCGAATAAAGAAAGTGGCACCTTTGCATTTATAATATATTGTTTATAGTATATTTAAAAATGCAGGTAATTGCTTACACATAATCTTTATGCATAATTGTATTTAACACCAGTACATGGGGGCTAAAAGAGTGCAACCATAATAATAAGGAGTGTCGGGGTGGAGTGTAATTTTAGTCAAGATAATGACCTCTTGCATGTGCACTGGTGTGTTTGTTTGTGCTGGAGGACAGCCCCCCCGTGCCACACTCACTGTTCAGTCGTGTTATTTCTTGCTGATTTACTCTCTGTTTCTTTCTTTCTTCCTCTGCACAGATTGACTTGGAGCCAGAGGGGAAGGTGTACGTGGTCATTGATCTATCCGGATCCTCCACTGAGGGTAAGATCACTCCGAAGCACGAATATACAGAGAGAAAAAGAAATGCACACAAATATGCACACATACTCAAAAACAAACCCCACTCTAGTTACACAGCGATGCTATGTGCTAAGCTGGCAGTAACAAGCATGGAAAGGTAGAATTTGTAACTGTCTTTTAAAACAAATATAGTTTTGTATAGTCTAGTGCTTCACTGAAACAGCATTACCTTCTAAGTTATCATTAGCGACAACACTAAAAGCCCTTAGACAACGCATGCATTGTGAAACAATGGCTCAAGGTGCTTTATATTATAAGGTCAAGACAACAATAGAAAGAAAACAGAGCAAACCCCAAAAATCAAACAACCCCCCCTAGCAAATGCTTTGGCGATAGTGAGAAGGAAAACCTTCCTTTTAACAGGAAGAAACCTCCAGCAGAACCAAGCTTGGGGAGGGGTGGCCATCTGCCACGCCCAGTTGGGGTCGGGGAAACTTGTTATGTAATGTACATGAGCAATAAACGTGTCCTCAAAAAAACACACTGTGTCAAAAATGAAGTCAACATCGAGCAATGATGAGCTGGCCCAAACAAACAAGAAACTTCGACTGTGAGTTCGTCCGATTCTCAAGAGAAGACGGCAGCAGGGAGAATTTCATGGTTCGATCCAGGAGTTGAAGCTGTATCGCGACCACTTTTGAACATACTTCAGAGTTGAGACCACACAAAGCAGGCTCTGTGTCTGAGCTAAAATAGTATTTCCATTGCATTTCTATTCCATGAATTATGAGCAAACTTTTTGCCAAATGCAGTGATCTGATGGGTCACATCTGCTCATTTACATCTGAAAAATTTCCTTCGGGATTAATAAAGTATATCTGATCTGATTCTGATTCTCACAGATTTTACGTGTCTAGTATGTAAAGGCCTTTATGCTAACCTTATGCAATCGGGATATTTTTGTTTAAGTGTGGCAATCAGGGAACCAAGAAAATAATTGTAACAGGTGCACAAGAAATATTCAAGGTTCTTTCTCTGTTTTGCCCTTCTCCAAAAGATAAGGGTAAGACTACCTGCAATGACTGCGACCTCAGATGGTTGAAGGATTGTGTAATAGGGCAAACATGCCAGTAAGCATTTTCCTTACTCTTAGCTTTAAATTAGCATTGAATATTTTCTTCCATTCTGCATTCTCTGTTTTTTTTTACTCTGATATGACTGATATATTCAGGTGTTTTTAAGTCTGGCAGTGGGGTCTTAGATCCTGAGCTGTGTGTGAAAAACAGCTTTTTTTCCCCAGCTGAAACAAAGGGAGTGATACTAGTGAACCAAAACAATAAAGCGGTTGGGTTTATGATTAAAAACCGTAGCTCGTTAGCGCTAAAACGTTCCTTAGAGTTAAGAGAACTGCAGGCATACCGATGGTTGATCGATTTTTGACACGAGCATACTGACTGGTGTGGGGGTGAAGGCAAGAGTGTTTACAAGGTGGTAGCGATGTTAGTCGACGAGATTCAGAGGGAGTGAGATAGTTCAGGGACAAGAGAGAGGTGAGATTGAACTGGTTTTTGCGGTGGAGATATACTTGTTAAAATGGGAGAAGTGTGTAGAACATGGAGCTACCAGGCAGGAGGAAAAAGTCCAAAGAGGAGGCTTGTGGATGAAGTGAGAGGACATGCAGATAGATGGATTGACAGACAAATGTGCAGAAGAGGAAGAGGTGGAAACAGGCGAAATGCTGTGACGACCCTAACGGGAGCATCTGAACAAAGTCTGCATGAATATATTGATTACTGCAGCTTCTAGCCAGTTTAGTTTTGGTGTGCATAAAAAGCATCTATCCTTAATGTTAATTGTGTTATTGGCTGGGCTCATTATATTTTTCTGCATGGAAAGCAGCCGATAATGTGTAATAATGTGACACATGTAATGTTCAGCCGTCCCGAATTCCGCCCACATAATGCATTTTATATGTGGAAAGGTCTATCAGTAAGTACTGAATCATAAAAGATTAATGTAACCTATTAATAATAAATCAGTCATCAATTTTATTTCATCATCAGCTCATTGTTTAGCTTTCTAGCACTCAGCTTGCTGTTTTAACAGCATTGTTTTCAGCTACAGTGGACGGGTGTTTCTTTTGTGTGTGTGTGTGTGTAAAAAGCTCTAAAAACCCTCTACCCGTGTGAGTAGCTGGTAAACATCGCGGATATTTTAGCAGGTAAACAGAAAGATATTTCCCTTAGGGGTTTTGAGCGAATGTTGCACTCACCATCTGCCAGGTGCGAAGACACACAACTCAAAAGAGATGATAATGTTGCTCTGCGACTGTCAAACGTGTAAATAAGCACGTTGATTAGATGTCCAAAAGAAATGGTACGTAACCGGGCTGGAATTGTACTTACAAGCTGGAATTGCACCCGTAATCTTATCGTTGCTACATCAGCACTTAAAGTACCAAGCTGTGTGAGAGAATCACACAACGTGGTCTTATACTGCTTATAGAAGAGGCAGAGGGCCAGCCATGATGTAACTCAGAGGTTCAGAGATATGATGATGGCTAGTTGACAACCCTACAAAAGAAAATTTGGTCACCTCTTGGTGTCCTCTCTCGGTCGGTTACATCTGCTTTATGTTTCAGGTTAAGCAAAACTGAAACCTGAGACTTTGATTTTAGCAGTTTCTTCTGTTTTTATGGCAGTACCTTGTGTCATTGCACTTAAAGCGCTATCATCTGATAGCACTTTACGCTAGTTAGCATAGTGTTGTTCTTCTTTTGTAGCCTTTAAGTTTACAGTTTGATTACCAAAGGACTGATTCATGTTTTTTAATAGCTGTTGTATACACATTCATTATCATAATAGAACAAAGATTATTCTCCCCCATTACACTGTGATCAGTTTTCTGAGTGTTTTCTAAGTCGACTAGTCTAATTTCGTCTTGTCATTAAAATCATGTAATGTAAACATAATTTTAGAATCTAAAATCTTAATCAAATTAAAGGAGACGCGGTGGTATTAATAATTCAAAATGTAGCATGTAGGTATGTAGCTCTCGGGTAGCCCAACATCTGGCATTTAATAGTCTATACCATTATATAACAATCTTTGGCCTGAAATTGGGTTTTACCCAGAAGTTTTATGTTATTTTAGCAAAATATTAGGACTTAAGTGTGCATACTGAATATTTATAAATTATAATCAAGCTACCCGAGCTTAAAGGGATCTATATTTAGCCGGGGGATCTCAAGGGATCTGCAGCGGTTACAAAAAAGCTGGAATTTTAAACTTGGTTCTAGTACTCAGGGGTACTTTATATCAGGGGCACATGGAGGAGCACCATTTTAACCACCCAGCAGAAGAAAGTTAAAGACAATGAAAGGGAAAATAAAAATAAGTATATAAATAAAATTTAGAAATGCTTATTAGCCGATTGATGAAATCAGGAGATAGAGCGTGTCACAGACAGCTTTAATAAACTGGGATGATGCCACTCAACTCACATACAATGCACACAGGAAACAAACAATGTAACAACAGTGTATTTGAGATCCAAAGTGACATATTAAAGCAGTCGAATTTATTAACGTCATCTCCACGGAAACCTAAAACATCAGAGTAAGGCATTGTCTCGCACTAGAAAGAAGTCGAATAATATTCAGTCACCACCTCCAGTCTTTAAAATTACCTGGGAGGGATTTGCATATTTGGGCACCTTTTTTTCCAGATAAAAATGGAAGGAATGAGTTGGTGAAAAAAAAACAGGACCGTGACTTTGAAAAACATTGTTTTGAAGCTTCTCAATGGGACTTTGCCCACCTTTTATATAAAGTCTTAGATGAACCGATGCTGCTGCCTGTTTTCTAAGAAAATCTGCACAGAGAATTGAATAATCTTTACCGGCCTTCACCGGAGTGGCAGGGCTCTATGTTAAAAAAAAAAAACCCTCACATTTTAAATTATTACTTGTTCATTTTTTCGGGTTTTAATGACAGTGCTAATGATTTTCTATTAGCAAGAAAAACCTTGAGTGGAAATCAGACAAACAGCAGTATGAAAAGAGAGTTTCTGAGAAAAGTTCCAGGTATTTTGTATAGAAAAAAATCGTCTTTTCTCTGTGTGCATCATTGCCAGTTCCTTGCTTTGAAATGTAAAAAGTAAAAAAAATCTAATCCAAAGCCCTTCCTGTTTTCCTAGAAAGCTTAAGAGCTCACAGACCCTTCTCTCTCTCCTTCTCCCTTTTCCTGTCTCCTCTGTTTGTTTGCGTCGATTAAGCAGAAAAACATCTAGAAGATCTCTATCGAGTCGGTCTCTCCGCACACATTCTCTCACTCACAAGCTGCCTGATAAGAGTGATTTTCACCTGCACCTGTGTATCCTCACACCTGGTTATAAATAGAAGCAGCTCTCTGCCCTCCGGTGAAATTGTGCATGTATATATCCGTCTGCGAGCGCGCTTGTGTGAGGGTGGTGGGATAGCCTGAGCAGGGGAGGGTGCAGCGGTGTAACGCAGAGAGCAGTAGAGAGTGGAGATAGAGGGAGTGGATTCTTAAAATAGTAGGTGAGATTGAGCCACAGATTACATACAAACACACACACACACACACACGTATACACAGTCTCAGGCGTCCATGTCAAGCCCTCCTCATCGACGATTGGACACTCGGCTGTGACCTCACGACCCACTCTCCTCCCACTCCTGAACTTCCTGAGTTCAGCTGGCTTGAGTGCTCGAGCTAATGTATGCTGATAAAAACAAATGGTGTGTGTGTGTGTGTGTGTGTGTGTGTGTTGTCCTGATAGGAGGGATGGAGAGATAGAGGGTGAGAAATAGAGGATGAGGTGGTATTTTTAGCAGATTTATTTTTTTCCCCTTGCTGCAATCTGTTCTCTGCAGCTTCGGAGGCTGGAAGGATGTGTTCCTCTCCTTTTTTTTCTTCCTCTTTTCTTCTCGTCTCTCCTCTCCATCCTCTTGCATCTGTTGTTCTCAGGAAGCAACTAACAATAATCTGACCTAATCTGTCCATCTGTAGACTCTCCATCGGTGTTTCTCGATCGCTGCTTTCACAATCTTCAGGGGATTGTCTTCCTTTTTGAGTCCCCCCCACCACCATTTTGGCAAATAAAGCCGATTTCGTTTAAAGCTTAACTCATAACCTTCATGGTAATTGCGTACTTGGATTTACAACGGTAGCATTTCAGGCTAAACATTTTCCAAGAAAGGCTTATTGTTTTTCAGTGCAGCCTTTGCTTATCCAAATTAATCAGGTAGTTAACAGAACATTTTCAGTGCAATGAAGGAATAATAAAAATAATCTTCCTCAACCAGAGAAAGACTTTTTCTGCATTAGATTTTTCAATAAAATCTAGTGTTATTTTGAATTTCTGTCTGTTCTCTACAGTAAGATTTAGTATTTA
>VUQR01010111.1:12017-30347 GCA_015108515.1 Hemichromis elongatus | reverse complement strand
CCCCCCAGCCAAAAAAAAAAAAAAGGCTGATGGGGGTATTGTCGTCACCCTGCCAGGCAGGCGGGCGGTTGGTGTGGAAACTTAAGTTTGTCAATGTGATAACTCAAGAACGAGGCGATGTAGGATTTTCAAATTGATGACGTAGATGTATCTACCTGAAACCTTGGACGGGGACTGAGAAAGAGCACACAAGCTTATTATTTATGGTGAGATGAAGGATGGACGTTCCAATATTGAATGTACTAAAAGAGTCATTACGAAACGTAAAGGTACAGCAAGTAAACTGATGCATATTAATACACCTAGAATTAATCCATTAAAAGTAGATGTGGAGGCCACCATGTTGCCCGCCATCTTGAGTGGCCAAGATGGACATCGCTGTTCCGCCTAATTGCGCTTTATCTATATGTGGCTAGAGACAAGTAGTGTGAGGAGATCAGACAAGTTACTTTCCCATCTCCAAACAGGGAGCTGGCTAGAGAACGACAACAGCTGATTATAAGCTAACATTATGCCAGCTAATGGTATGCTTGTGTGTCCTATAAGCCTCTGATAAGCAGTTTTATTATATTATTATGTCCTATGAGATTTTTTTTGTCTGAGTTCAGTAATGTTAGATGCACTTCAAAATAAGTTTCCCTAATACCAGCTAACAGCAGCTAATAGCAGTTAACAGCAGCTAATAGCAGTTTAGTAGACAGTAGATTTAAGTGCTAAGAAATTCAGTGCTAACTCAGTGATATGTTAATAATAGGAAGCACTTTGAGGAGGCATGTTCATAGGCCTTTACCAGAGTGGCATGGCTGTGGCAGGATGTGGGGTGTGACCTCACACACAGAAGTCCTGTTGTTCCATAAATATTTAGGACTGGACATTATTTAACTGATTTTTTGCATTTTCCTTATATTCTGGCCCATTTGTTAAAACAAATGTATTTCAGAATTGTTTAAAATAAATCACATGTTAAATAATGCATGTTTTTTTTAATCACACTCCTGATGGTTTTCCTTTGGTGGAAAGGCAGATGTTTTATAAGCAGAGAGCGGAAATCAGGCAAACAGCACTATGAAAGGGGTTTCTGAGAGAAGAAGGTCCAAGTATTTTGGATAGAAAACCTTTTCTCTGTGTGCATCTTTGCCAGTTCTCCCCTTTGAAATGTAAAAAAACCCAAAAACCTCAAACCCGAAGCCCTTCCTGTTTTCCTAGAAAACTTCAGCACCCACAGGCTCTCATTTCTCTTTCTCAGTTTTCCCGTCTCCTCAATACAAAATGCCTATAAATAAATAAATGCTCAGATAAATGAAGAATGACACAAAACGTGCCTTTATGTTGGTTTTTTTTATTCGTTTTTAAATACTTTTCAGGGTAAACGTTTAATTCAAATTTTACCACATTTTGGTAATCAAGGAAAAAATAAAAAGCAAAAAAAGTTTTGAAAATCTCTTTTTAACCATAAGTTTAGATATACTAAATTTATATTAAAATTATTAAGTGACACTATTATTTATAACCATATAAATCAGTGTAAAATATTTGAAATTCGTTACATTAAAAGGGAAGACCAGACATTTAATGTTACACCATGTTGCGTTGCACTTTCCATTTGTGTTAATAAAATATAAGCAAATTTGAACTTCAAAATGTTCTGTCCAATGACTAATTCAGGCACTTCATATCCACCGGGCCACTGATGACCACAGATTCAGATGGAAATTTCCCTTATTTGGCAAATGTAATTCTCATGCACAAAGGTGGTTTCAAAGGTAGCACCAACTAGTTTGTGACCCATCGTATGTTTAACATGTGCAACCTTACCCTGACCAGGTCACTGAAGACCTGGTGCATGTTGGGAGCTTTGACGAGTACAGTGGCACGATGCTAGAGTTTCAAGCTTGATACCATTGGGGAAAAAGAAGCTTCCTTTAACTGCTCTCTTATTCACAAGGGGTCTCAATAGCAGATGGAGATGGATCAACATATCATCAGTATCAATTACTATCTGAGTAACAGTAATAATAGTAATAATAGCAGTAATAATAACAATAAAGCAATACAATAACCAAAAAGGTTTACACACATGAATCTACAATCTAATTTAGCATATAAAAAGAAGCTGACACGCCTGGCATCAATTGGTTTTTTTTGGGGAGGGGGGGGGTGAAAGTGCACACACTGAGATTTCTGGTCTGTCTTCCCACAATGCCAGCAATTAAGCAGTAATTGCAGGGGAATAGGTTTAAAATTCGTCAGTTATTTAATAAAGAAGGAGAAGTTTGTTTAATGCCACAAAAGAAAGCGATGTGGTGCATTGCCCACTTATCTGCAAACTTATTTAAGATGTTCAAAGTGTCGCTTAAATTTTTTATTTTTTTTTATACTTCATTTTCTCTGAGCAGCTCAGGTTCACTTGCAGAAACATATCGATAAAGGCCTTCGCCGTTAGAGGGGCCGTCTCAACGGCTTTTTATTCTTTTCCCGAAAATGCAGCCTCGTTTGTTTGTTTTGTTCTTCTTTAAATTTTAATTTATATTTTGATGTGATTCCCCGCCTGCTGGTCCTTTTTTAAACCTGAATCGTGTGCTGGCCTGTGCACGTGTGTTTCTGTGGATGTGTGTGCGTGTGTGTGGTGACGTGTACATTTATTGGGTGACCACCCGGCTTGTCCAGAGTACGCTTGTCTCTACGGCGATAACTCTTACCTGTTGTTATGCCTCCTCAACTCTTCTTGTTAACATGCTCGCGCGTGCGCGTGTGTGGACGGGTATTAATATCTTCGTGGGGACCAAAAATTGGACGTTTACTATTCTCGTGGGGACCGACAGCCCTTGTGGGTACCAAAATGCCGGTCCCCACGAGTTTGAAGGCATTTTTGAGACTCAAAATGTGGTTTTAGTGTCAGGGTTACAATTAGGTTATGGTTAGGTTAAGGGTAAGGGTCAGGGTTAGGCATTTCTTTTTGATGGTTAGGGTTAGGGTAAGGGGCTAGGGAAAGCATTATGTCAATGAGATGTCCCCACAAGTTATGAAAACACAACTAGGTGTGTGTGTGTGTTACTTTGTGTGTCCTAGACAGATGGATGATGTATTATGTAAAACAAAGTGATCCCAGTAATGGCCTGTTTAGCTGGCACCCTGACCAACACCACCATCTCACACACACACACACAGTTACACATAAAAACTCGCACTCACACTTACACACACACACACACACACATACACACACAGAGTCCCTAGACAGCCTGTCTGTAATCGAACTCTGGAGAGGCTCAGTGGTAACCACATCTATAACGTACCCTGGAGAGAGAGATGCTGGGCGAGTGAAAAGAAAGGCAAACTAGGACAGGAGCGCGGAGAGAAGGAGCGTGTGTGGGAGGGAGAGTGGAGGTGGTTCTCTTGTCTTAAGGTTGCCCTCGGAAAGCATTTATCTTCCAGGGGAGATGCAGAGAGGAAGTGAACGCCTGATTGGATGGCGCTGGCTGAGGAGGAGTATTTTAATATGCTATCCTTCGTTTTAGTGCCCACACACGAAAGTATAAATAGCTGGCACACGTACGTATGCATAGGCCGCTGGTAGGTGTGGGGTGTTGTGTGAGAAAAGAGGGCGGGGGGGTTGACAGAGGAAGATGAGAAGGCTGC
This sequence comes from Hemichromis elongatus, assembly GCA_015108515.1. Classification (NCBI taxonomy): domain Eukaryota; kingdom Metazoa; phylum Chordata; class Actinopteri; order Cichliformes; family Cichlidae; genus Hemichromis; species Hemichromis elongatus. Next base: position 26,708 of record VUQR01010111.1, on the reverse strand, counting down.
TGAATGATTAAACATCCTCGGCAACATGATGCAAATGATCCTTATTTGTACAAATGGTCTCGGGAAATAAAATCGAAGCAGCTCGGTGATGTGTGTGAATACTCTCAGCCAAGACTGACTCAGAAAAGCACAAAACTTAAGACATTTTTTTGGACATTGAACTGTGAGGCCAACTTTTTCCACTTCGAGTATGATACCGATACCTTGACTTCAGCGGTCTGCTGGCAGTGACCCGATACCAGCACTGAATTAATAAGCTGTGTTCATATCTGTGAAGGAAACACTGGGAATAATTCTTTTTTGTTAACACGACGTCAGGCTACTTTCTTTACCTAAAAAATAAATACATATGCATAAAACAACAGGCCAAAAAAACCCACATTAAACAATAAAAAAATGCATTCATTTCATATACTCACACAAGTCTCTTTTCGGCTCAGTGTGGGAGTCATTGAGCTCCTGCATGCTCTTTTTGCTGCGCCTGCACATGTCGCACGTAGACCTGACAAGAGACAACCAAAGTTAAATAATAATTTGAAGATGACAGCATGTTAAGTTATCATAAATGGACTGAAAGCTTCCCAGAGGTTGTTACACTGGACTAGCTTGCTTGTAGTTTCTTCTTCATGTAATGTGTCTCTGACCAGACATAACCAGCGAAAGTGAACGAGCGAGAAAGAGAAACAAAAACAATGTCGTGTCAGCGCTTCTCAGTCATGTCGACTCACTTGACTCACAGTTTGCAGTTAAGTTAAATGGTTTATAAACAAACAAAGACAAGCTGTTGACATAGCAAGCATGGAAAACGCTCTAGACTGCCAATCCTTTGCTGTTAACTCTCTTTGAGCTCTGCTGCTACCTGCTGCTGACCTGTGGACAGTATACACAGAAAAACAGTGACTGATTCAGCTCTTTAACACCAGACACCAGACTGTTGCATCGTTAACGTTACAAGTTGCCCATAAATCTGTGACTAGAGTTATTGTAGCTTTGTGTTTTCCTTTAGTTTCATATTTTTCTTTAGGAAACAAAATCAGCTGTAGCAGCTTTATATAACAAAACAAAAGCGGGGTACTATTATCATTATATCATTATATTATTTTCCATTATGTTTATAAATTAACCAGATAACAATATAAATTTATAAATTCCCCTTAATTTTCCTGCCTTAATTTGTTGCACATACCGAGGCTCCTGGCTAGTGGCTAACTCTTAGCGCGGGTTAGCTTTAGCCACTTTTTCTTTGTTAGCTTCTTTAAAATGTTTAGGCGTCTCACTAGGTTTGTTGTGCATGTTTTCACACAATTTATATATCTGTACTGGTGTGTGCATGTTGTACATGCACAAAATGGGCCAACTCACAATCATTCATATGGAATGCTGACCGGCTGGTCACTGGTCATGGCCAAAAACACTGGAAATTGGCTGATTTAGTCATGTAGGAATCAGTAAACATAGCACACAAAATCCCTCTAATGCCTGTTGTGTTGACAAATTTTAACAAGACTTAAACTAAAGCTATTTTCTGTAACTTTTTTAGTTAGTTAGTTTTATTAGCGTATTGTTGTTTTTGTTCCAAACTTAGTTATATGGAAAGGACTGGTCATTGTATAGTGCTTTTCTAGTCTGATCATAATAATCACGCCATGACATCACAAGTACTGTTTGCCTTTTCACTCATTTTCACACGACATTTTATTCTCAGCACTTAAGAGCTATATCGAGCTTTTATCCACACCTATGGCCATTTCAAAATCACCAATTAACCTAACATGCATGTCCTTGGACTGTGGGAGGAAGTTGAGGAATCCGGAGAGAACCCACACAGGCTGTAAGGCGACAGTCCAAATCAGTGGTGTACTGCACATCCCTGTTTGGTAATTATCATAATCTTGACTGTTGTTTTCTTTCCTCTGCAGCTTCAGGAACCAACGAGAATGAGGAGCGCGTGTTTCGAGAGAGGATCGGCCCTCGCCGGCGACAGGGCGCCGTCCGTAGGCGCGTCCATCAAGTCAATGGACACAAGTTCATGGCTACCTACCTTAGACAGCCGACCTACTGCTCACACTGCAGAGATTTCATCTGGTAGGTGAAGCATCTATCGCATGTATCTGACCCGTTTCGCTTGCTGTGATGCTGCTGAAATGCTGACTCCTCTGTGTGTGATCTGATAGGGGCGTGCTGGGAAAGCAGGGATACCAGTGTCAGGGTGAGTACTTTTCTCTGGCAGACTCCGATTTCTCAAGTAACATTGCGCATCATTTATTATTCAAGCATGAGAACACAAGAGGGATTACATGTTGCTGAGTGACAGCTGTGATTTGGTCCCACGCCATCACCCCAGAGCCTCGCATTTACAGCGTTACACGAGCAGAGAACAAAATGAAGCATAATAGTATTAAAAATTACATGCACAGGCTTTTTTTCCCCCCTGTGCTTGGAAACATCCTAAAAATTCAGCTTGAACTCGTAGTGTTATTTAACAGACTCTTTAGGGTACTTCATTACTTCACTTTATAATGCACACTGCGGAGGTGCGGGTGGAAGATGTTATGCAGCTTATTGTTGGAAAAGGTGAAGGTGAAGTGGTTGAAACTGTGCAGCCAGCAAAAGATGAGCCTCTCTTACCTTTGCTTTAATGTGAATACAGTTTATCTGCTGTTAACCTTTTGTAGCAACTTAAAAGAGTTTTAAAAATCCTCAGAGTCTGTGAGTACTCCGACTGCCAGGATTATACATTAAACTTTAAATACTTTTGTATATTTTCAGCATTTCGCATCATTTTAACCCAGTTTTATTTTAATACACAAGTGATATTCATCATATTTGTATTACTAATACTGTCGCTCGTTCAACCACGGAGAATTTGGTCAGATGAGAGCAACTAAAAGTCCAAACATTACTTAACTGAGTCATTAATGAAGAATGAAGAATGAGTTCAACAGTTCAGCTCGTCCATCTGGAGTCTACAACCCTACCGAGGCCTGTGCTGAAGTAATTTGGCCTTTGATAAATAAGCCTTAAATCCATTCATCTGGTATGCCAACTGGATTTCCTAGATCATATTTCAGTGTCTCACCTGTAGCTTAAACAGCATACCTCTATCAACACAGCTGTCTGTGGTTTAATGCGGTGCACTTCTTTTTTCCCCCCTGGTTTAAATATGTAACCATAATAAAGATATTTTGATAACAAAATAGTCTTTAGGTGTCTAAATGATTCTCTGCGCAGCAGGTTGTTCAGCTATGCAGTTTTCATTGATGTAAATGGGCTCAAGTTTCACTTGAACCAAAGCATATTTTTTATGTTTCATGTGGGTTGTTTTTGTTTTGTTTTGTGACAATACAACAGCACACCTGAGTGTATCCTGTAAAGGTAGAGGAAGGGAACGGAAGCTGCTCATGTGTTTCTGCTGACGTATCGCTTATACTGCACAGTCTGTGTAGACTAATCGGTGCGTGTGGATATGAAAATAATGGAAATTAACAAATAAAAATTGTAACTAATTCTGTTTTTGCTGAATTATCCATTGTTAATGTTTCCTAGTGAGTTGTACTGCCTATGAAAATTCTTCTGTTTTCGCTGTTTATTCATTTAACCTTCATTCATTCATTTAACCCAGAAAATGTGACTCCCACGATTAAAATCCCTCCCGGCTAAGATAGGAAGCAGCTCAGTCAGCGGGCTAATAGTACCTGCACAAGTATGGATAGATAGAGATTCACAAGTTAAGGAATATATTGTTAAATAATCATTATTCAGCTACTCTTTGAAGTCTCTTTCGTCAAAGATTTGTAGGCCTAATAGAGGTCTTTCTCATTAATGAAGAGGATGTGTGGCTGTCAGTGGTAATGTTCACTCACCCAAATTCTGTTGTAGACTGTAATTATTTGTAAATTTAGTAAGTTGCCTTTTCATATTAATATTTAAATGGGTCATTTAAATATCGCATCTTTCAGGATTGGTCAGCAGTAGCAGTGGCTGCATTGCTGTACTTTGTCGAACTACACTTGCCTCCTTGGTCATACTTGCGATTGTGCAAATATGATTTGAGATATGATAAGAACAGATAAGGCTTTCTTGTAGCTCGTTGTTTGTTTGCAGCTGGAAAACTCAGAGTAGCACACTTAAAAATAGAGCTGATGTCCCTCTGTCTCTCACATATCTGTTGTTCAAAAGTGTGTTTATTTGACCAAGAATGTGTGTGAATGCCTTTTAGTGTGCACGTGTGTCGTCCACAAACGCTGCCATGAGCTGATCATCACCAAGTGTGCCGGCATGAAGAAGCAGGAAGACACACCCGAGGAGGTACACACGTCTGCAAACATTCAGCTGCACGGAGACTTTGCAGGAATGAGAGGATTTTTACTGGTTCATTATTTGTGAACTAAATGCTAATTAATTATTTTTATTTGGAAATCATAACATACACAGACAGTGTGAAGAGTACATAAAAAGATATACCAAGTAGGGACTGAAGTCTTGTGGCCCTTCCGCATAGAAAGCGGTGTGCACTGCAGCTAACGCTAGTTGGTTGAACTTTGTGCTCCGCCTGTGCTGTTGTTTCCTTTTTTGGGGAAATTAAACTGTTTTAAATGGTAATGTTAGCATTTTTCTATAGTTTAACTGACTTGATTTAACTTTATTTGCGTTATTTTACCTTTTTTGTAATTAAACTGGATTTTGCTGTTATTTTAAATGCTGATCCTCCCAGAGTAAGAAGGAATCACTGAATATGGACAGAGACAGTCAACATTCAGGCCACTGATGAATAAATCTGTTGCTTACAGTAACGCGCATGTGTGGAAGAACGCTCCTCTGATAATGCCACCCTGACCTCTCATTAGTGCCCCATCTGTGTGTCCTTCTGTGTGTGTCTCCCTCTGCAGGTGGGCTCACAGCGGTTCAGCGTTAATATGCCCCATAAGTTCAGTATCCACAACTACAAGGTCCCCACGTTCTGTGACCACTGCGGCTCCCTGCTGTGGGGCCTCATGAGGCAGGGCCTGCAGTGCAAAGGTGAGTTTATGAGCAGTGGGTAAGCCCACAGGGAAACATCATGTCAGCCCAGGTGCTCATATTTGCATGTTGAAGCCACACGAAGTAAACAGCGATGCCGGGAGGAACAGTGTAATTATTAAAACATGATAACAAATAAAAAATGATTGTGTTTTTCCCATGTTTCATTGCATTTCTGGTAAAAACAGTGTTAGACCTTTCCTATAGACTCTAAAAACTCATATGGAAAATCATTTTAATCTAATTTTCAGAGGTATCCCCAAATAAAATCCACCTCTTGTACTTTGGTATCTGCAAAAATGGCTTCCTGGCTCTGAACTGTTTTAGTGGCTATGCTAAATGTATTTTAAAGAATATACATCCTTAGTTTACTGACTAATTTCTGTATTTTTAAAGTAAAATGCCTTTAATAAGCACTTTTATTTTCACCATTTCTTTTCTTTTTTTTTTCACAGTGTGTAAGATGAATGTACACAGGCGGTGCGAGACCAATGTAGCTCCTAACTGTGGCGTGGACGCCCGAGGAATCGCCAAAGTCCTGTCTGACCTGGGAGTCACACCTGACAAGATCTCCAACACTGCGCAGCGCAGGAGGAAGGTAACATGCCATCCTGTTTCCTAAGGACATGGCTTCTAGATCCTGCTCACCTGTGCCGTTTTCTTTAGACCACTTAATTTGTCCTCCACTTGTCCAGTTTCCACAAAAATCCCCTTGTTAGTGCAAAAATATTATTTTTTGCCCATCAAACTGTCCTATCTTTGGTACTTTTGTAGATTTAGTTAAAGAAATGGGAACAAATTGTGCAAATGGCTGTTAGTAAAAGGTTGCTTAAGATAGAATTGAAAGTTGCAGACACAGCACCGTGTGAAGGCTTCACAGTGTGTGTTTGTTTATAATACTGGAGAAATAGGTAGATAATATAGGAAAAGACTCGTTTCAGTCCTTATAGAGAGAAATACAGTTGTCATGCATGTACAGGTGGTGAGCTGGAGCACCTCAGATGCGCACAGAAAATGCGTTTCTGTTACTGTTGGACGGAAAGCACAAGCTGTTTTCAAACTTGGGAGTATCAGATCAGGGTGTTGTTCAAAGATGTCCTCACTCACCTGTTTTAGATGAGTTCTCACTACTGTAAATACTCCGTGTGGTTTGGGTTAGGGAGGGCACACAGGAGGCAGGACACATGACGCCCACTCGCTCGCTGTGAATTCACCGAGCTATTACCTGCTTTATTCTTACTCTGGGTCAATCAGGCATCACACAGACTTTGTGTGGGAGCGACTGCGTTGCGCATTCGTATTCTCACGTGCTCCCGTGTTTAGTAATACCTTTAAAAGTTCAGGCCTGCGGTGCAGCTTTAAAGCTCCAATCTTCAGCGGAGAAACTTGGATTCACCTCTGTGACTCGTGATTCAGGAAACAGATTTTTAGAGGACAGCCCAAAGGCACGGCCATGTTGACTCTCTCTGTGTCTCTCTCTTTCTTCAGTTGACTCCAGGGCAGGACCCTCCCCAGTCTCCTCCTGAGCACTCTCAGACTGAGGAGAACAGCTTCAGCCAGCCAGCTGTCCCCACCTCCCCCTCACAACAGGGTAACGCAGCACACACACACACACACACACACACACACCAAAAACACACACCAAAAACACACACGCGACACCAACAAAAAGACTCTTAAAAGCCCTCTTCGAGATGGGTACTGCAGGGGGGCGGTTTAATGTGTTAATTCTAGCAGCGAGAGGTAGTCATTCGATTTCAGCGATAATATTGTCGCTGCTTTTAAAAAGTAAGTTGAATGTTATTGTTTTTTCTTTCTCTCTCTCGCTCTCTTTTTTTTTTTGTAGAAACAAGCTAAAATTGAATTATCCCTCCACCGCCTACCACCATTTGGTTGTCACAGTTAGTCATCGCATTATTACACTTTGCAAGCTGAGAAATAAAAAAGTTAACTTTCTCTTTGTGGAAGTCGTCCCATTTTTTTGTTTTCATCGAGCCAAACAGCCGATGACAACGGCGCCGCTCGCTGCTGTTATTTAATCGCCCTGGTCCGAGGAGTGAATCATTCCAGGTTTTAACAGAGGATGTTATCGTGTTTTTGCTTTGTTTTGTTTTTTCAAAGTTTATTGAAAAGCAATCAGCAGCAAATGTGTAATGCTTCTAAACGGCTCTTATATTCCGTGTAATTGAGTTGAACGCTGACAGGAAAAAAGAGAAAAGGCAGCCCAGCCTGTTTTTGCTGATGTCTGATCTGCTTTTCCGATGACACCCACAGACTTGGCAGAGTTGGATCGCCTGCAGGACACGCTGTCACTCGACCAGCAGGGACCCCAGCACTCCTCCTCCTCCTCCACCACCTCCTCTTCCTCGTCCTCCTCCTCGGCAGGCAGGCAGAACGGAGAGAGCCAGAGGAGGAGCCTGAAGGATTTCAACTTCATCAAGGTTCTCGGCAAAGGCAGCTTCGGCAAGGTGGGAGAGCTCAGAGGAGGCGTGCGAAGGGGATGTTTATTTGTTTGTTCATCATTATGTTTATAATTAAACTGTTTGTTTTTTTAAATCAGCAACCAGTTCACAGGGTTCCCATTATTCATAACAGCTGAATTATCAGGGGAAGTGAATAATATCAGGGGAGCAAAATAGACTGACGCTCATGTGCGTTGCTTTAGATCAGGCACCTGTTTTTATTTATCATTTAAATGCACTGTTTTGTGTGCAGTTTAGATTTTTCTGCTCACTGTTTTTGTCACGGTCAGCACTGGCCAACCGTGGGGAGGTGAGGAAGGAGGAGCCAGGCGCGAAGCTCTGAATATATCAGTGCGTTTATTTACGGTGAAATGGAAAAAACAATAATAAATCCCCGTGCGCTCCCAACTCCCGTGACGTGTCCTCTTCCCAGTGATCGTGTCCAAGTCCCCGCTCCTCAGTGTCTGAGCACCCCGTGCTCGCTGCCCTCTTGTCTCCACGCTTCTCCTGGGGGAAAAATAACAAAGAGGCAGCCGTAAGACACGTTAACGCAGCAGACAACTTACGAACTGGCCAAGAGACTGACGGGTTGTCACGCAATGACCCAGCGTCGGCGAGAGCTCCACCACACTCTTAAGTAGCTTCTCCGACGAGCCTTGATTAGTTGCAGGTGTGAGAGGTCTTCAGGCGTGGCCAACGACCTGGCATGACCACACCCACCAGGTCCGAAGGTGCCTGTCACAGCCACACCCACACAAGCACACACACATGCCTGCAAGCAGGGAGAACAAGGGACAGCCACACCAAATATGCATACAAGTCCAAAACTGCACAGGGGGTCCGTGACAGTTTTCTTTTTCATGAGGTGCAAAATTAATTGGTACCATGGTGGTCCAAGTGCAGCAGCAGGTCACTCTAGGTTAGAGAGTAGCTGGTAAATATATTGGAGCTCTGAGCAGATAAAGAGACATTTGTTTCAATCATCAGCTGCTAGAAACCAAGAACAGAGCCAGACTCAGATAATCTAATAATATTACATTCACAGTTTTTATCACTGTAAACCCCTTCGTGCATTTTATAATACATAGACGAGCTAAAACATTATGACCACTCACTGCAGTGATTCATGTTGATGATCTTACACCTAATGCAGTCTGTGACTGAACATGATGAATCTGAGCAAAATTGACAAAGCCAGACGACCCAGTCTGAGTAACGAGCCAAGCCGGTTTCCCATTGTCTGGCGCAGTGGGAGGACTCTATCGTTTCACTGGACCACCTTTAACCTTGTTGCATCGTGGCATCATTGTGAGAAGCTTGTGCAATGTCACTTCATTTATTTTCATTCAGATATGCATTAATTGTTCACGCCAGAGCTCCCTCTCTTGGATGTGAGAGTCGGGACCTCTGCATAAAGTCTTCTGCAGCACGTAGATTTTCAGTGGGATTAAGAGCCGGACTCTTTCACAGTTTTGCAATCTTGGAACGTGGCTGTACCAATGGAGAGAAAGAAATCGGTTGATGAAAAATGATTCAGTATGCTCAGGTAGTCAGCTGGCCCAGTGTTTTCGAGCACTTAACATTGCTCAACCTAGACCTGACTGACTGACGCAAGCCCAGATCATAACACTGCTCCCATAGGCTTCATTGCCTCACCCACCTCTCCTCTAACTCAGATATACCTATCGCTCTGGAAAACAGATTAAAAATCCAGATTCCTCACACCATGTGACCCTTTTCCACATTTCACATCTTTCTGCTTCCCACCAAACCGAAGCTTTTTTGCTGATTTGCTTTATTGATAAGCGGTTTTGTTAAGCGTCCTCAGCCGTTTAGCCCCAATCCATTAAGCTCTCTTCACGTTGTTGAAATGCTCTTATTTCCCTTTCCGTTTAGCGCTCGAGTTCAGCAAATGTTAAAGGGGTGTCCAATCACAGTTATTCAAGATTCCTTCCTGATTGCATTTCTTCCTCAAAGATGAGGTTTCACCACTATCCTTCCGGGTTGTCAGTAATGCCTTTGGCACTTCTTAACCTAATTTTAGAGGTTTCTTCTTTGTTGTTTTCTTCGCTCGACGCAGACGAGTAACTCGACCCTTCTGAAACAAAGACGCATCTTTTCCACGACCAGAGGAGATCTCTTCCGATATGGTGGTTTGGAGAAATAAGAAGTTACTCACTGTTGCAGACCTGAAGCCTATTAATCACTGCAGTGATTATCCAGTAGAAGGCTCTTACCCGTTTGCTTAGTAAATCCAGGTGCTGACCTTTTTTATGGTGTGGCAGTGTATTAAAAACAAGGCAAATAAACAGAGAAAGATTACAAAAAATACTCGTTAAACAGAGTCAAAGAGAAACGGTGTGAAAAAGAAGCAAAGATATGAAAAAAAATAAAACACTTGTGAATAATAGAAGCAGAAGGCTAATTAAGGATTAAGGACTTGGGCATCTGCTCTTTATCTAACTAGGCTGCTAACTGTGGTTGAACCTACTATGAAAAGCACGTGCGGGACGTAACCTGGAACACAAAGCGTGAGAGTTGTGCCAGCGCACCGGGGCGCCTAATCCTCACCTTAAGTAACAAGCGTCCTGTAGTAGGCATTACTGCATTACTTGCGTGCGTCCTGTAGTCTTGCAGGCTGCAGATGGATAAAGTTGGTCCAAGCACGCGCAAACAGGAGTTAGAGGATCTTTGTTTTGGTGCCAGAAAACTTCAGGGCACCTGTAGAAGTCCATGCCTCAGTGGCACATGAAGGACAGACAGCATACCAAGAAGTGATGGGTCTGGGTTTTGGCTTCAGCCTGGATTGTACACGTCACTCTCAACGCTGAGTCGGCAGATAGTCAGATAAAGTTTGTTTCTGGAGCTCATTTTTAAAACAGCAAATGTTGGCCAAAGTGCTGGGAAAGTGCTCACAAAACAAACACTGCCTATATAAGACGGTGTATATAATAAATAATTAATGTAAATCATAGCTTTTACATGGAGGCAGATGCCTTATGATTAAGCTGATGTATCATAAATCCCATGTGGTACAACTGCTTCACTTCATCACCCTGCAACTATGGATTGTACTCAGTTGTAAAGCAAGAAGCTTACAATTCGAAACACCCACAGATAATGAATGACCCCGTAAAAAAAGGTGTTAACGCTGAGATTGTGGAATAAACAATGCGAGCGTGCCGTTTCATACTGCGCGTCTCTTGTCCAGGTGATGCTGGCGGAGCTGAAGGGGACAGAAGACGTTTACGCCGTTAAAGTTCTGAAGAAGGACGTCATCCTACAGGACGACGACGTGGACTGCACCATGACCGAGAAGCGCATCCTGGCCCTCGCCCGTCGACACCCCTACCTCACCCAGCTGTACTGCTGCTTCCAGACACGGGTAGGCTGACGTGTGAAATAAAACGTACAGATTCAACATCTGAATGCATTTTTCCGGTCTATTACCACTCTGTCCCTCCTTCTGTTTGCAGGACCGTTTGTTCTTTGTAATGGAATATGTGAATGGAGGAGATCTGATGTTCCAGATTCAACGATCCAGGAAGTTTGATGAGCCTCGCTCTCGGTTCTACGCTGCCGAAGTCACCTCAGCCCTCATGTTTCTGCACCGTAACGGAGTCATCTATAGGTAAACGTCATCGCCGTCCTCGTTTGGTTTTTCCATCAAGGTCACTCTTAACTGTCAAAGAGAAAATATGTATTTATTTTTTGTCTTATTTGGGTATGAAAAGCCACTGAAAACACAAGTGCTTATTATCTGTTTATATTGCATGCACCTCTCCCAGTGAACCAAACTTTCCTAGAAGGTAGATGGTGCTAATAGAGTGCCTGTGTCTTTCTGTCACAGGGATCTGAAGCTGGATAACATCCTCTTGGATGCAGAGGGTCACTGTAAGCTGGCAGACTTTGGTATGTGCAAAGAGGGCATCATTAACGGAGTCACTACCACCACCTTCTGTGGCACCCCGGACTACATTGCTCCTGAGGTGAGATGAACTCAAGACCCTGCACTTCTTTATGTGTATTGATTCTTTATGTTGACCCTTGTATTACTAGGTAGCTCTTAGCTATTAACAACATTATATTTATATGTAGTTAAAATCACAAACTCAGACTATATATATGAGAAGTATTGTACTGATGTATAAAAGAGGGAAGTCCCATTATGAAGCCATGAGCTGAGTGTTTTTCATCTTTGCCGTCTTGCTGTTTAAAAACCTTATGTGACCAGCGAAGGACAGACTGTAAAGCCTAGCGCCCCACAAACCACTTGTCTGGTTCTAATAATGACTATAATTTACAAAATTGGCTTCATTTTTCGACCCACTGTAAACTGAAATTTGCAATTGAGCCCATAAGTTCATTAGTAAGAGGTTTTTAATTTAGGCATCAGGGAAGTGAAAGTTGTTTTCCACAGATTTCTCTACAGCCACAACCATTTTTGCAGCCTGCTGCACTGCCCTCTGCTGGCCATTAAAAGAAATACAGGTTTAGGGCACATCAGAGTTTTGGGCCACATTTTAGATTAATTCAGGATGAACCATCATGTTAACAACAATCAAACCGGCCAAAGTGCCACGTGTTCATGACGTATAAGGAAGTGATCAAAATCTAAGTGCAATCACTCTTCATGGGTATTACACAAGTCTGTATTTGTGCACATCAGCTGAGACACTGAAGTTAAAGAAAACTTGTATGCAGCAGCATTTCAAGAGAATTTTTTTGCATAATTTTTAAATAGATATGCTTTTAAAAAGTCCAAAAGCATACCAAAGATAAACGATTATTCAGTGCAGAGAATTTTTATGTCTCCTAAACATGTATGGAGAGGATCACCCCTACTGCTGATGACATTAGTTAGGTCTATCCACTGAGTACATCCTATTGAGGCTCTTCACATCAGTGGATCTGTTTACAGGGTGTCACGCAAGCAGAAATTTATTTGCTCGTAACTTTCTTGAGCTGTGTCATTTGGTTGAATTCAGATCCTGCAGGAGCTGGAGTACGGCGCCTCTGTGGACTGGTGGGCCTTGGGGGTGCTGATGTATGAGATGATGGCCGGACAGCCACCGTTTGAAGCCGATAATGAAGACGACTTGTTTGAGTCGATTCTCCACGACGATGTCCTCTACCCCGTGTGGCTTAGCAAAGAGGCTGTTTCTATTCTCCGAGCGGTACGTGTCATTCTTGGGAAGCTCTCATCACCAATTTCTTTTGATTCTACAAGGAAAGCTGAGAAATGCTCTTTTAGTTCATTTTAACTGAATTTAATAGGTTTTGATCAAAATCAATTAAATTCAGTTCAGTTTTATTTATATAGTGCCAGGAACACATCATTCTCCTTAAGGTGCTTTATACTGTCAGGTGAAGACCCTATAGTGAAACAGAAAAACTCCAATAATCAGATAACCCCACTATGAGCTAGCACTTGGTGACAGTGGGAAGGAAAAACTCTCTTTTAACAGGAAGAAACCTCCATTAGAACCAGGCTCAGGGAGGGGCAGTCACCGCTCGTGTGTGGTTGGTTGGTAGCAATTGTTCTAATAAAGTACTTGTGTTTTAACATAGACATTTGAATATTTAAAGTTGAAATTTGCTGAAACAGACTTAAATTTTACAAAAGAGCATACATTTTTTGGGAATGATTCATTTTTGACTTGACTTTATGACCCTGCTTACAGCTGAGATGTCACAGATTATTTTGTGCTTAAACAACCAACATTTATTAAACGTGCTATGAAGAAATGTTGAACAGCTATATGAGTAGTGTAACGATGCAGATAAGTGGAAGTTAAGTAAAAAAAGCAAAACAAGCAAACTTCAAGATGTGACCTCAATGTCTAAAAAGCTCAGTTTTTAGCCCAAGCAAGTAGCCAGGCTTAACTCAACAGCATCTCAATTAACTTTGCAAAAACTGTTTGTTCCTGCAAGAAAAGAATTCAGTCTTGTGGTCACTGTTTTAATTTTCATTCAGATTTCTGTCCTGAAAGCGTCACACGAACAAATCAAACTCAAAGTGCACTTGATGCAAAGGTGTGACGCTGCACTTTCCTCCGACGCTGAGGAGAATTAAAAAAAGGTTAAGTGTAATCATAAAACTGCATTGAATCACAAAGTGCTCTTATAATGCTGAACAGACAGCAGAACAAAAGCAACGCAGTAAATAACACCGGCACTCTGCTGACCTGTTTGATCACTCTGCTAGTGACTCTGTGGATGCTAAAAACAAAGAGCCGTTAATGCCTCGGCTCTATTATTAGCACCTAAATGCTTTTTTTTTTTTTTTCCTTATCTCCTCAATCCCTAATTCTTTGTCTGCACTTGTACAAACAAAGAATCGAAGTGTACTTCAGTGGAATAAACCACAGCTGATTGTTTTAAAGGGCCTGCTTTTCTGGAAGAATAAGTCAAAAAATAGAAAATGTTTGATTTGTGCAGTTCATGACAAAGAACCCGGCCAAGCGTCTGGGCTGCGTCGTGAGCCAGGGCGGCGAGGAGGCCATCAAGACCCACGCCTTCTTCAGAGAGATCGACTGGGTACTGTTGGAGCAGAGAAAAGTCAAACCACCCTTTAAACCCCGGATTGTAAGAGACACACACTCTGCACAAACTCACACAGCCCACAGTTTTACATGCGACTATTTCACACATAACCCTTCAGTAGAGCATCATGTATTTGATACTAAACATCCTTCAAGGTTTTCCCAAGGCTCAATAGTTTGGTCAACTTGCAGATTAGTATCCAAATTATTACTATTATTATTATTTTTATTCTTTAGTTTTAAATTTACCTGGATTGCTGGAAGACTGTATACATGACATATACTTAACAGCAACTAGACGAGCAAACTAGCAAAATACTCACAAAATTCTAGCTTCTCAAAACACTAGTTTAGCATTGAGCTAAAATCTTAACTGTAGCAGAACGAAACATAAGCTGCAATGTTTAGGTAATATTCACTAGCACCTGACAATGGCTGCACACAGCCAAAAATACTATCTAAGCAAGATAAAAGAAATGCTTTTTTTTTTTGTAGTCCACCAGGTGGTGCTGTTGAGTGTCGGGTTTCATTTGCCAGGCCAGCATGTGGGAGTAAGTTGGTAAAACAAAGATGGAGGCCTAGAAGAAAGTCAGAAAAGCGCTGTATGTGTTTAAATTGGAGATATTGCCTTTTTTTTTTTTTTTTTTTTTTTTAAAAAAAACGGA